>VKGM01002280.1:14451-27300 GCA_007844875.1 Busseola fusca | reverse complement strand
GGGAGAGTCCATTTGATGTTTCCCAAACCCCCCAAAAAAAAAAAAACATACCAAAATCTCTCCATGCTATCTCAAACAGCACGTTAAGCCGTTGGTCCCTCGTTTTACCAATGGGGTATCGTATTACCCAGTAACTACGTTGTGGAGGTCAGTTGGGCAGCTCCATGTACCTATGTTAAATACTGGTATTCAGCTGCATCTGGTTAGACAGGAAGGTGACCCCAATGTAGTATCCTCCGACCAGACGGTGGTTGTGTCCGGCGGGCACTTGCCCACCGGTTGATGTTGTGATGTTGTATGCGTGCTAGTTGCACGGTAAACTCCGCTTGCGAGATGCAGGATTTTGCGTGACGTCAGTTTGACGCGTTGTTCTAATGTAGCGTTGTAGGTACCGCTACACTAACATAGCAAAAGGTTAGGTAGATTATGACGTATTGCTTGTCTGTGCAGCTTCGTATCATCAAGAATTAGTAATGTTGTCTGTAAGCAAAAGTATACCATGTTTTGATTAGCCTTATGTTTATATTGCTATATCAGCCTCCTCTTGACCTCGATTACATCTGATGGAAAGCGATACGCCATGGATATTGGCCCTGATTCCCTTGTTCATAATCTAAACCAAATTTAAGTTCAGTGCATCTTATTCTTTCTATTTCATTAAGAAAAGGATGAAAGATAAATATTAGATTAGTCCTGTCAAATTAGTCAGCGCCTGACATATTTTGGATCGCTATGTTTTTATTCACGTCTACAAGGTTTCTGGAATATCTGAATTTGACAGGCTTAATATTTTATCTTCTGTTCCTTTCATAATGAAATAGAAAGAAAAGATGCAAAGAAGTTAAATTTAGTTTAGTTTGTAAACAAGGAAATCGCCGCCAATGTTTATTCAAAATTCAAAATATTTTTATTTCACATAAACCAACATGGGTACTTATGAAACGTCAGCAGCTAGGTGCATGGTTCCAAATGGTCATTTCATATGGAGAAGAGCCGGCAAGAAACTCTACGGTTACTCTTTTAAAAAAAAAAAAACAAATACAATGTTTTCTAATCAGGGGGTATGGGAGAACAGCATAGATCTATCAACCAGTTCCAGGGACTTAAGAAAAAAAAATGGTCTACAGGTCTCTTAAAATGGAACGAGCATGCCGAAGATGCCTGAGGGGTAATTCTCGTAATTTTAAGAATACAGTCTGATCTCAGTCTCAATCTCAGGCGTAGGGTAGCGAGCCTTTCGGTATTCTATAGGATGCATTTTGGAGAGTGTGCGCAGGAATTACATGACATAATTCCGCCATCACCGTTCCATCATCGGACGACCCGTCGTACGGCGGGTATCCATCCTTACGTTGTTGACACTGCTACGATCCGGACGAAGCGTTTCGCCTCGTCTTTTATACCGCGTACATCGAAGGACTGGAACAGTTTGCCTGCGGCGGTCTTCCCGTCTGATTACAATTTAAGTGTCTTCAAGGCTAGAGTGAATAGGCTCATAATAAACTAGTGCGCTTCACCATCAACGATTGCATCACTGCTTACCATCAGGCGGGATCGCGGTCAAGCACTAGTTTATAACAATTAAAAAAAAAAATCGGGTCTTTATAATGGTGTTTCTATAAGTGTATGATACACCCGTACGATACACCTGTACGATACACCTGTAAGATATACCTGTACAGTGTACCAACAACATAAAATAGCAATGAATCAAAATTATTAATATTTTACTACCAAGGCAAAAATATATAGGATATGCATTATGCAAATTATATCCTAAAGAATGTCCAATAGCTCATATGTAGTGAAGACGCGCGCCTGACAACAGCTCGGGTTTCACGGCGACAAAACGTCCCCGTTGCCCTGACAACGCTCAAATAATTACGCCACCCCGGCGCCCTCTAGTGATGAATTAAACAAAGCAATAATAACGAGCCACAGACAATACCGCTCTGATTTATAGCGACTAAAGTTTGCCTGTAAACTGTCGACCAACTTTCATAAATTCCATTTTAAATGTTAACGAATGATTTTAATTACTGTCCTATAAATTATTATATGCCTGTAAACCCATTTGAGCCAATTTTTTTTTAATGTTATAAACTAGAGCTTGACCGCGATCCCGCCCGATGGTAAGCGTGTGATGGAATCGTTGATGGCAAAGCGCACTAGTTTACCATGAGCCTATTCACTCTACCCTTGAAGACACTTAAATTGTAATCAGACAGGAAGACCGCTGCATCCAATTATTTTCTATTTCATTTTGCTACATAATCCTTCTTCTGGACGTTTTTCTGAACAAATGGAGGCAAAAGAAAAGAAAGAGCAGTGCCGGAAATATACTCAAACCCGTGGTCGGTGGCGAGCATAAACAGCGGCCGGAAATGACGACCTCTAACGAACACACGACGTCTCGCCGATTAGTGACATTACTTCGTGGAAGTCCTTCATTTATGTATGAAACAAAAATTCTCATCACGACTAGCCTCCAATCAGTGGGGTACAAACGACCCCCAGCGCCCCGGTCGTGACGGATTGACGTTAATTCAAGTAATTAGTGTTCTGTATGCAAACAGTTGGGGGTCGTTCTGTTTTTAAACGGCGGCGTCGCTTGCAAGTGATTCCTTTTTATTCAGTGTTGACGGTCAAATAGACCGCATATGATATTCACCGCGAGTGTTCTGTAGATTGTTGGGACGTCCGAGCGCGATGGGTTCTCTTCTCCACTTTTGTTAAGAGTGTACAAGTGTTCTACGACAAACCGTGATAAAGGCGGTATTGTTAAAGCACATACATGTATGTAATAGGTAATAGGTAAAACGGGCCGGTGTCCGCAACTCCACGACAATGCGCGTATTTTGCGTAATTGTATGTATAAATTATAGCAGAAAAAAGTTATGCAGTGAATAGTTTTTAAGAGTAAATAAACCGCTACATTTATTGCTGTTAGTCCAGTTCACGTTCAATGCCTGATGTGCTAATCTAGAAATGTTGTGCAATTGTCCGCTGTACAGCAACATAACAATTAATATCAATAGTCTCGAAATGGAAACAAACGAAAAATGGAGCCATAACATCAAACGGATGGCCGGCGCCATAAAATTATCCTGAACTAAATTATTGGAATGAACCACCTCAAGCGGAATGAAATACGACCCGGCGCCAACGGACGGCAGAGGGGGCCGGGGGTGGAAGAGACGAGGGAGACGGTGTGTAATAAAAGTTCGTATAATTGTGTCAAACAGACTGGCTGGCCACCCTGCGGGCTCCTTCCAGGGCGAGACTTGGTCTAACTTTTAAGACGTAAAACTGTCCAAGTTTGTAATTTGTAAATAAGTTGACTGCATCTCAATGTGCGGTACCAAAAGTGTAGCTTAAAATGAGCGGAAAAAGCTTTTAGTATTGCGAACATTAAATTATTTTTGTCCTATTATAGTTATTATTTCCAAAATTATGCTGTTCGCATCTGGAAGATTTGTATGTTGGCTGGTTCTATCTGCTAAGGTTTTAAATGTGCGTTGAAATAAGTGGTTAATTTTCGGTCAATGTTGTGAATGAAAAATAGTTGAACCGAATGCACGTTGTCTAATAATAAGTTCTATTACACAAGTGGGCTCTCTAAGCATTACTTTAATAGGCAAACTAGCGCCGACGCAACGATCAAATAGTGCCGAGCAAGTGGTTTGCCAACCGCAACTCAGGGAATAAAAGTTATCGGACGTTTTGTTTCGTACTAGTGCTAAACTTAACATTATAATAGTGCAAGTTATCATACATATAATGCATGTGAGGAACACGTTTTGGGTATCGATAACCTGTTTCTTTCTTTCAGTTTCTTGATTCGTGTTTCAATTTGCGTGAGGTCCTGCTTCGTAAATGTTTTTCTGCATTCGTGCCGAGCTATCCTATAAAAATCTCACCGTGTAAACTTATGTGAAGTGAGCTGGAGGTGAACTGTCAATAGTGTCATTCCCTAGCATAACGTGAAATTGATGACAGCTCACTTCAAGCTATGTCGCGGTGAGATTTTGGCAGCAGCGATTTCGCAACCTGACTGTTTGAAGTTTACTGTCGTGGCTATCTCCGCCTGCGCCAAACTCCAGATGTGCATGCGGCTGGAGCAGGCTTCGCATGACAAATACTACAAATCATCGACACCCAAAAAAAGGACAAGCACAACCCACACACATCATCAACTGCTGCAGCCATACCTTTCTCTCTGGAACTTGAGTGAGTGCAACCTCTGCGGCGACTTCTGGCGGAAGGTCCAGAGGTGCAGCTGGTCGTCGGCGGTGGCCGTGACCAGCGCGCCCTCGTTGATGAGGAAGCTGGCGTGCAGTACCGCCTCGCCGCACTCGTGGCGTACGTGCGCGTCCACGCCAGGGCCTCCTAGACTGATGTAGTAGTTCAGGACATCATTGTTTTTGTAGACAGTATTATTTAAATTGTACTTATTATGTCGTCGGCAGACTGAAAAATACGTCAATATACAAACGGCGCAGGTCTATTACCAAACGCCTAATCCATGATTCATGGCGATTCTGATCGTACTCATTTGTTCTCTAAAATTTCTCTTGGCGAACAACCATAAATAAGTTAAAGAAAATTTAATAGATCTACTAAGAACTTTTAACTATGTTCGCTCTTGTCCACTGATCCTCTTACATCTTGCTACTACTACTAATTGTACATTTGAATGGACTGAAAAACTATAAGTATATATTCTAACTAAATTGCTGAATTTGATTTCAATCTGTAGACACTGGAACATTCGCTTTGTTTTTTGTTTACGAGCTACAAGCATCTGAAACTTTAGTAATGTTGGATTATTTAAAATCTTTCCTTTCATTCATAAACATTCCTTAAATTTTACTAGTGGTTAGTGACTGTTTAACCATACATTTTTGACGTTTGAACGTCATTTATCTTTAAACATCGTTTATAAAACCCCGTTGAGTAAATCTGGCTGTTTATTGTACTATCAGCTACAGGATATTCCAAGGAGAAACTTATGCGGGGGAACCCGCGGGGTGCAGCTAGTAAATAATGTATTTATTCGGCGTACACTCAACTATTGTGAAAGGAAAAAATATGATGTTTAGAGAAGTAAACCGTATACCTACATGCGCCATTTCCACAGACAGCTCAACAAACCAATTCTGTAAAGTCCGTCTAAAATCCGTTCACATACGCGCACTATTTTTGCGTCGCGTCCCACACGCCGCCGCTCGGTTCCAGGTGGCGAGTGAATTACTCCAACAGTGCGCATTAGTGGCGCGCTTCACAATCGTAGCCGCCATTACGCTAATGTATCCCACGCTGTGCGTATTGCCTGCCGAGTGTGTAAACTACAAATACGTTGTGTCGGCGTAGTACTACGCGTCTGCGTAGTGTCGACATGTGTGGCAGTGACGAATGGTGTATGCAATGGAGCAATGGATGTTTGATCGTGTGTTCATATAAGTAGTGGAAGGTTTGTAGTTTATACCGCTGTCATCGCGCTGCACTGAGTACGATTTAAGGTTTTGCTTTGCATACCGTATTTTCGGGATTCCTTATTTAACAATGAAAGTATATATAAATACGATAGTTTGGATGAATAAGATAAAGATTTTCAGACAATTTAGTAACTTTTGAGTTTTGTCATTCATTGGACTTCAAAAGTCGTCTAATTTTATATGAAATATGGAGTGACTGAAAAAGGAACCTCTAATATTACATAGTTTATTAAATGAATAGTTAGAAAATTACAGATGGTTGATATTTAAGGTAAATCTCCAATTTAGCTGAAAGGGATATTAGCCAAATTACAAGATTCATAACATTTTATTCTCAATCCCTAATTCGTCTCAAGGGCCCAATTCACCTAAATTAACGCTAAATTCAGAATAACAACAACTTTCGAAAATAGAATCTTAGTGACATATTTTTATATTCGCATCCCGGGCACCTAAGACGGAGCTTACACTTTGTTAATAAAGATGTGTGCCTAAAGCGACGCACTGTAACCTCTGTGTGAGAGTGTGAGGTTCGTTAGGCTTGATTTCAATACAAAAGGGGGAGGGGGAGGGAGAGTTACCAACACGAATAAATTACTGTCGCTAAGGCGATGGCAATTTAATACAAGTTTTTTAGTAAACAGAGATTAGAGAGGTCATGTTTTTGACGTTATTTTAATGATAGCGTGTACCGGAGACGGCAATTTTAAGGCATCTCGCTAGAAAAAAATATTATTATTTTTTTACAAATCTCGGGACCCTGGGATCCCCGTGCTTTGGTAGGCATACGAGGGGCCAAACCAACTCACAGAGGCCCGTTAAACAATTTTAAACGATGTGGAGGCATTAACCGACGATTTACCCGTGTATGCTCTATGTAAGTGCACCCAAGGACAACCCCCGGTTGGTGCAGTACTATTGCAGAACATGGAAATAAAACATATTGGGCTATGGGTTTGGGTGGTTATGATGGATTGGTTACCTTGACCTATGGAAGAAATATGTTCCCTGCCTGAACAATGTTATACATAAATATATACAGGTGAATTGGTAGGGGGTGACTTGCACACTCAATTATGGGCCCCCGAAAACGGCCGCTAGCACATAGTGTCGTAGCGACAAGGGGGCAACATGTATTGAGGTGTTTGAAGAGTTGAGTTATACATAAGTTTTCGTCAATGTTTACTCCAATCGGCCAATAAAGGCAAGCCAGAGGTGAGAAACAAGACTTCTTCTGGGAGATAGGGTCCGTGGGGTCGTTACTGCCCAACAGCTCGCCACATGCGGGTTTATTTTATAATTGTTATTTATTTATTTTTGAAAAAACACAGATATAACTATCATCACAGGCTTACCCAACACAATAGTGTAGTAGTGTGTGTATGTGTGTAGTGTAGTGTGTGTGTTGGAATTAAGGTGATGAAATTGCTTAGTTATCTTACACGACAGTTGCATCACGCATTAACAAAAAGAAACAGGTAGTTATCTACAAACTTGGAACCTAAACATAATCTTCGCCACAAACTCATTTGCACTCATTGGTGCATTCGTACACAGCGACGCGACGCGGCACGGTGCCAATTTAATTAGTAGCGAGCATACGATATGCCTGTTTGTTTGTATGTGTGTTTGTTTGTCACTCTGTGTTAAAGACATGGACTTCATTGTGATTGATGCTTTGAAACTGGTCTAATTAGGCGGTAATTAATTACCCAACTTTTATCCGCTTTTAGCCAAATTATGTTTGTATACCATTACAAAGTCATCATGTGTATCCAACTAGTAGGAAGATTTTGAGGCTTTAGGGATAACTGAGCAATTTGCAGGATTAGTTCATCCTGAGCTAAATACTTTATATTGACTGTCTTCTTTGAAAAAATATTTATTTTGATGCAAAACTGAGTAATAGCAAGCAATCTGTTGAAAAAGATAATGCCAGTTTAACTTGGAGCTTTCATTAATTAAAGTACTCGGTTCAAGTTGACAGTCCGCTAGTATTGTGGAGTGATCTCTTTTAGCTTATTCGCGATACCAGACGTTCGATTCTGTAAAAATCTCACCGTGAAATATTAGGTGAAGTGAGCTTAGAGTGAGCTGTCAATAATGTAAATCCTTAGCATTAGTTGTAATGACAGCTCACTTCACACTCACTTCGCCTAAGTTTTCATGGTGAGATGGGTACAGAATCGCACTGCAGATTTTAAGTATCAATCTAAAGCTAGTTTCGGTTAAATAAATAAAATTATAAAAATGTATTATTAACCTTGTGATTATTAATTCCCAACAAATGTTCATTTTACTTGGAAGCCGACTTATCATATAACCTCATGAGCGAATGTTTCCAAATGTTTAATTAACTCAAACATGGATCTAATGTACCTTAGCTAATTAAAATGTTATAGCACATAAATGTAAAATATAAATTACATTAAGTATGTTTTATCTTTAGTATTCACGAGGAATTAACGAGAATTATTATGGAGCTAGTCCTAATCCGTTGTTTAGCGGCGGGCATTTTGATGAAGTAGGAACATGGCGTAATCCTTCCAGGATACCTACAGCGGTTTTAATTAGAACCCTTTAAATAATCTGCTCATATTTAGTTGAAATATCCCTTTGTTGCCCTAGTTACTACCAGTTGTAATGCCATTAATTTTGATTACCCTTTGCAACAACATCTAACTTTTAAATCTCAAAATATATCTAAGTAATCGCGCTATCTAAGTAAGTACCACCTTGAAAACGTGTATCCCCTTAGGTAAACTTAAAACAAGACACATTTTCTAAAGAAAGCTATTTATATAATTCCATACAGCACAGTACTTACTAATTATAATATTAAACAGAACAATAGCTTAGCGTAGTGTATAGTGACGTCACGACAAACGAGGCAGACGAGTCTTGAAACGAATCCACAGGTTCTATAGCTATTGTGATACGTATCTGTAATTATATACTTTGAAGGGCGCCTGCTCGTTGTAGAGAAGTTAGTTATCAAAGAAAGAATAACGTTTGTTTCGAAACAAGTGAAACACAAAAGATGTAGTAGAACAGTCAGTGGCTGTAGGGGCCTCGCACTGTATCGTGACGTCACAGTCTATGAACTCCGCAGACGGCCATTGATGGTTAAATATGGACAACTTAAGCTAACTTGTTTAATTAAACGTTAAGCTTGTCAGAGTTAATGCTCTCGGAGATGTAAGAAATGGTGCAGCTCCTGTTGTAAAGTGAAACTACTGATGGAGAAATTGGTATGTACGAGTATGTCGAAGTGCGGTTGTGAATCACACCGATTCCTTTCTAGGTAGGTACTTAGCGTCGCTGCTAATGAGTTTACAACTTCGTGAACAGAATGGAATACAAACAAACTTGTGCCATTTCACAACTTATTAGTTCTAATGGATGCTGACTTTATTAAAGTTCTGTTTCGTTAATTATTTTGTTTGTTAGAGAACAATATTAAATTAGTTTATATTTATGAAACTAACTAAAATGGTTGGGTTAATAATTTTACTACGATCAAAATCATTAAAACAAAGACGAAGGAGAAGACGTCAGAAGAGTTCACAAAGCTCGCAAACTGACGTCGTATTAGTACTCGTAACTTGTGAATAGGTAGATACCTAATAATATGAAACTGACGTCCTATTAGTACTCGTAACTTGTGAATAGGTAGATACCTAATAATATGAAACTGACGTCCTATTAGTACTCGTAACTTGTGAATAGGTAGATACCTAATAATATGAAACTGAAGCGACTGTAGAGAGCACTTTGTTACCTTTACCTTTCAGCTATTCAGAAAAGAAAGTCTTGTATTTTATTTTACGTTTGTCCGCCATTGTTATCGTTTCCCGCCATTAAGGTCTCAACAAGGGCCGAGATACCATTTAATGTGTATTTTAATTAGCTTAAATGGATCCTCTGTAATGATAATTTCGGTGGCAAAATATTAAAGAAAATTATGATAAATATCTGTTGAGTAGGTACTAGAATGTTAATGTCTTTTATTATAATTACCGCGGCGGTTTCGTTCAGGCATAGGTACCTTTTCGTAATATATTACTTGAAGATGGTTAATGGTTATAATGTTAACAGTCTGCCCTTTAATAACTTGTAAACGTTAACAAAAGTTTCAGAGATAATATTAGGTTCGCGCCGTTAGGTGTACCAACGCCCAAAACAGTTGCGCCACTTTGTATTGTATTTGTATGATTTTATTTCTTGTATTACACACGTTTACATACTTCATGTTAAGTTCAATCATTAAAATGAAGGACCTGAGTACATGAAATAACTACGTTAAATGCCGCTTAATTCGCTCTGAAATAAGCTCAGAAACAAATGAACAAGGACTGCAATATCCTCATAGTGCAGCGTCTTTACCGCCCGAGTCGCGAAGTGATCGTCCATGACTTTAATCGCAAAAAATTAAATCGTGCAACATTTTCATCCCAAGCACGTACAGCCGTACTAAACCGACCGCTCATACAATTGATCGGAAGGACCTGTCACCCTACCATTGTAAAATATTACGGTTCTCTATTAAACTACCTAATTCAGGATCGTAGCACCAATTTCCTTGTACCTGGCGAGTGAGGTCGGTGACGACGCTCTTGCCGCGATCCTTCAACAAATTGACAGAGGTAATAGAAAAAGGTCACAAGTAATTGAATAAAAGGGATATAGAATCTGAGTCTTATATAAAAGTACTAGTCGGTTGTGAACTGTTATCGACTAAGATGAGATTTTGCAGCTGGATGGGATTAAATAAGATTTTGTGGGTATTTCTTTCCTAAAGAAACGAATTTTATTATAAAGCCATCAAAGAAATAGGTTGCACGTTTGATCTTTAACTTTTCTTCTTTTAGATTTTTTTAAGGAGCAGGTTATTATGTGTAGCAGGTAAGGAACCTTTTATTTTGGATGAATGGACCAAAATAGATTTTGGTTGAAGTTTCTGGCCGGATCATCGTTGAAGATGGCGGTTTTTCGTTGAAGTTTCTGGGCTAATTTTCGTTAGAGATTTTGGGCGGCTTTTTTTTAAGTTTCTGGGTGGTTTTTTCATTACTCCTGAGGATTTATATCTAATTTTACTCGACTCAGGTTCTCGTCAATGTAATACAATAAATATCGTCTCGTATACACTGGCTTTAGCACATCATTTAGTCGTTGGGCCGGAGTCAATTTATTTCGGCATCTGTATTTAGGGTCGAACTACAAACAAAAAGATCAGACTGGGTAAATATTTATAAGACTTTGACCCAAATCCGGATTTAAGAGAAAGGCAATATGTGACTACTTTTAGGCTAAAATAAGTTTTAGGCAGTTAAACATTGCAGCCGTTTCGCGAATCTATCCAAATGACATCCGAGAGATAGGGCTAAACTAATCTTTAAGTCTATGCGTACTTATTTCATGAACATTGTTAACTATCCTAAAATAAGGATAATTTGGAAAAATTGGACAATTCCATCAAGATAGGATAAAGAGGATCCTGATCATTTTAAAAAGCTTCACCATAATGTCTATTTGCCCATCGGCTCGCGGCGCCGGATTAAATTTCGCAACTTACGAAACCAATTACAAGCACTTTGAATTGTCAAAGGCCGTCGGTCTGTCAGAAAAATGAAGCTAGTTGCCCATTCCAAAGCGTAGGTACGTGTGGAGAAGAACCGGGTAAGCGCTTTGAAAACGTTACGAGATCATCACACCACCTTGGCCGTGGTCTACCTCGACGACGATATCCTCCTACAGGAGTAAAGTGAGTGACGATCTTTGCCTATCTCTACGGGTGCATTCGTGAGACGTGTCCTCCTCGCTCCCATTTCAGCCTGGCTGTTTTTCGCCCTTTATAAACTTCTCAAAGCCATGTATTTGTATATAAAAAAAAATAGCTGGTAAGTTTTTCGTCTCTGAAGACAAACTTAAAGTTATAACTATAAGCGATGTGTATGTGTGATGAGTAGGTAGTGTTTGGCGAGACTCGCCCTTCGCGACTATTCCCCAAGTTTTATTGCAATTCATGGGTTACGCGCAAAACTTTTTGAGTTATTGTCCTAAAGAAAATTATACTTTCATTGACTTTGTTCTTTAAACATGACTTGTTGGATGAGATGTTCTTCTTGTTTTATTTAAAAAGTAATGTGTTTGGCGGCTCGCTCCAGCAGTGCGATTCTGTAACCATCTCACCGAGAAAACATAGGCGACGTGAGCGTGGAGTGAGCGGTCATTCCAACTAATGCTAAGGGATTGACACTATAATAATAATAATAATCTTTATTCATTCCAAAATTAGTACAATACATATACACATCTTACATGTCATTAGAAAATAAAAATACCAATTTATCTCTGGACCCCACACTAGGATTCCCTGTGTCGTGAGGTCCAGTCCCTTCCGTACGTTCAAAAAAAAAAAATAAATTTAACATATAGAAAAACATTAGTGTATAAACGTTATCATTATAATGAGTATAACAAAGCTTAAAAGAGTATACAAAAAAACAAGAATAAGATACCAAACAAAATACACAAAAATAAAAAGATGCATGATGCGTGAAGAGCGTGTGTTGAGAGTGATATGTGGTGCTTTGGTGCATGATATTTATTAAGAAACAATGTTTAGGATGTTTTCAGTATCAGAGTAGTCCTTGGGTATAAGCCATTTCTGGATGGTAATTTTAAGGCGGAATGAAGTCATCTGTATAATTGTACATAACTCATAACAGTCAATCCATTACAAAATGACCCAGCCCCTGATGTAGGTTTTGCATCTGCGCTTATAAGTGATTGCCAATGGGGTCCACAAATCTTTCTACCATAACCATAAAACCAATCTTTCAAACATTTTTGGACCTGAACATCATCAATCAAAACCCATCGCGATTTTACCGGCCCAACCATGCGACAGTGTCGCTCTCTGGTAGGCAATTTAAGAACCTTCGATGCGTGACCCAGATTCGAGATTTTTGCATTTTTCATCGCACATCGCTGCTTTATGACGCATTACAATATAAGTAGACTTTTCTCGACTTGTTCGATATGGACCGTAACGATATTTTAGGGCATAAAAGCAAGAGTACACTAGATAAAAATAATTATACTACTATCACTCTCATTTCTATACTTATTCTCAAAATGTTATGAGACAATAATTCATAATTGCCTAGTTCAAACATAAACTTATTCAAACTTAACTTATGAAGAACAAAATGGGTTTCAAAAGGCAAGTCAACAAAAATAGGCTCATAAAAAACTAGTGCGCTTTACCATCAACGCAAGCACTAGTTTAATATAATTACAACAAAAAAACAACTCCGGCAGCATTTTAGTTAGTAAGGTCCATAAC
>VKGM01002278.1:6293-17680 GCA_007844875.1 Busseola fusca | reverse complement strand
ATACTAAATAGCCTATATACATTAAAAAGGCTACTTAACTCAGTGTCAGAAATGTTAGATCTAAATAAAATATAAAAACAACAATAAAATTATGTATTAACCATGTATGGACGACAACAGGTCAAGCTACCCGAAACTGTCAAATATTCCCAATCAACCTTGAGCCTTGATGCTAAGATGAAAATTTAATAAAGAAATTTAACAGATTGAAGTAGCTTGATGTTCATTGTTTTTTTTTTTTTGTTTTTATACATGGCATCTCGTAGTTGACCTATAGAGGTCGTGACTACTTAACCGGACTAACCTGTGGTTGCCTTAAATGAACTTAAAGCCTCCTGCCTAGGCATAAATAATGTTAAGCGACAGCGCTAAGGGCACCCCCTGCGGGGAACTAATCTCGGCTTAGGACGTCACTAGAGAGGGCAGCAAGGGAGGGCTGGATCGAAATTTATTTTATTCGGTTTGATGACCGCGGTATTTCCTAGACTATCTCTGAGTAGAAAGCCGAAACAAACTCAGAGGTCATAGTCGGGACTTTAAAATTTGCAAAAATTTTACTGGCTCAGCTGCGTCGCGGACTGGCCATCAACGGACAAGGGTAGCTTAATGTGCTGTCGTCTGTACATATAACAGACAAACGCGACGGGGGAGGGGAGGGGGTGGCTTTATTAAATAGTGACGAAGTAAGAATATGTAGGACAAGAAGAATTATCTACCCAATGATCTAAGAATAGGCAACTTGTAGAAAACTCTTCGAAAGAAGAGTTAGCTTAGAGTTTCATCTTTTTAACACATCTAATCAGCATAACAAAAAAACAAAGAGTAACTAAAGCAAGAACCGCCCTATATATTAGTCATAAATCTAGCATTTTAACAGCGAAATCTGCTACAGTAGCCTTATTGATTTCTAACGTTTGTTGCTGCGATCACAGCGAGGCCTTGGCAAGGCAATTTATGTGCTAATTGACGGCCTATGCAGATATAATTAACGTATAGTCTGTATAAGCGATTTCTACTTATTTATAAATTGCTGAACGGAGTCTTATAACCACGGTAGGAGCAGCGTGGACCCGTGAATTGATTAAATTGTTTAGCATGAATATGGTGATGGTATTACGCAGATTGTTTTATTGTCACTGAGATTTATGTTGTCACGTTTTTGTATCACGTGCTTGTCTAGAAGGTGTCATTCTGAATACATTCTGATCAGATGTATCAGATAATAAAGATATAGGTACAACATGTTTCTGAATAAACATACACACACTCCAATTAGAGTATTAAGTTGTAATCGTGACAAATTGTATACTATTAAGTATAAAGCATTGTTTGTTCGTTAATTAGAATCGTAGGGACAAAATATATGGTCATATTACAAATCTATGCACGCACACAGCCGCACACGTATAAGGATGACCGTGGTATACAATGTAGTCCATTTTGGCTTGTTTTTACTGTACGGGAGAAGTGTGACGATAATTTATACACCACCATAGCAAAAACTACAGATATCGTTTCAGTATACAATTCTAAACCAACTACTTTCATAATGTATTAATTCAGAGTTACATTGTTTAGGTAATACACATTCATGCAGTAATATGTATATTCTCCAATTAAACATTATAGTTCAAAGTAAATTCCTGAAATTCGTGTAATAATATAAAACGACAACAAAAGCCTTGTCAAGACCGATATAATTAAATTTATGCTTACGTATATTTACACAAATCACTTGCGTAAACAGAAGCTGGGGATTATAAGGACAATGGCCTTTGTATGCCTACAATCTAAACCTACAATGAAAACGAAACATTTGTGTTGATTCAGAACATCTTTTGTTACAGGCAAGTTATCTCTCATATAAAGAATATTCCGGAGCTGATTCTTCTGGGGAACCTGTCTCCAACTGTTAGGAGGCTCCCCATTTTCTCTCTGATGGTGAAACACCCACGAGGAACATTCCTGCACCACAACTTCATCTGTGCAGTCCTGAATGATGTCTTTGGCATCCAAGCAAGAGGAGGACTCTCTAGTAACTTGAACTACGGCTCTGATATCCTTGGAATTGACGACCAACTGCTACGAGAATATGAGAAACTATTGGATGTCGAAGCGTGAGTATATTGGAATAACTATAAATTAAGGCGCCAATAAAAATTCAAGGCTCAATTGATTGTGAGAATTATTATGGGAAAATAAGTAATACTGGTAATTTCAAGCCATGGTAAGCATATCCAGTTTGAACCTACTTGAAATGAACTTCATGAATGGTTAAGAAATCGTTTTTAATAATCGTCTTGTCCATTGACCCTTGTCGTAATCTTATATATAAAATTCTCGTGTCACAATGTTAGTTACCGTACTCCTCCGAAACGGCTGGACCGATTTGAATGAAATTTTGTGTGCATATCGGGTAGGTCTGAGAATCGGCTAACATCTATTTTTTTTCTTTTGTTTTTGTGGCAAAACAACGTTTGCCCGGTCAGCTAGTATGTTATATAAGTATGTTATATAATAATAATAATAATGTTTATTCAAAATTCGTGACAGAATAAATTAATACAGTTGGTCTTAAATGTAAATCATAATTCTAAGTCTTACGTGCCTGAAATCCTGAGTTTCAGGCAATGAGAGCTCTAAAGACTAAAGTAATTAATAAATAAACAATATTAACAAACAAAATAAACTTAGGTAAATAGTAATATATACAGATATAAATATATTCACTTCAGCACAATCAGTATATTCTCTGTATCTTCGTAGGACATTTTTTGAAGAGCATCCTTGAGAATTTTCTTACAGTTTGTGTAATTCAAAGAGTAAAAGTTCGCTTTCGCGTTTAGTCTTTTATAAAGGAGAGGACCGAGGAACAGGTAAAATTTTGATATAAAAGTATGTTTCGTTTGCTTTTGAGGACAGACTAGATCTTTACGTCTTTTATTAGTAAAATCAGGGCTATATGGTAAATCTACGTGTTATTTTAATACAATACCCATTATAACAAAGGTATAAAGGCGAAAATTTGTAGGAACGTTAATTTTAATTCAGCGCCAACAGACCATTGGTATTTCCAACGAATTCATTTATTAGCATACGAATTGATAAAACTTCTTGAATGTCGACTGTATTTTTAGAAGCATAAACATTTGGGCTATGTGCGAGTATATTACAAATTTGTTAATTGTATCTCAGGGCCGAATAACTTGCGCGCTGATAAAATATCACCACGCTCGTATTTATCAATGGAATTTATCTTACAGGCAAAAAGAAATCGCTCGGGTGAGGAAAATGAGTGATGTGAAAGCTCCGGAAGTGCCGATCTACAATGAACACTTAAGACCTGGGTTCTGCAGAGTGTCTCTACCCTTTTTCATGACAGATTCTGAACTGGCATTCGTTCTAGAAGCCTTGAAGATGGTCGCTACGGAAGGCTGGAAGATACTGCCGCAATACGTCGTGAACCCTGAATCTGGGCAGTGGAGACATCACACTTGTGCAGTACTGAGAGACAGAAAATCATTGCACTCTCTGAGGTTCAATAACGGGAAGATGACTGCACATGAGCGAAGAGTTTCTGGTCAGTTCACGCTTTTATTTAGATGTTCACGTCTAAACACTTAGACGTCAAAGACGTATTTAATGGCATTTGTTTTTCATTTCAGGTCCAGGCATATTCCCTCAAACATACACCGAAACTCTACAAACAGCGAGAAATCTATTCAACAGAGCGAGAAAACTGGCAATGAAATGCTCAACAGCTGAGCCAGAAGTCAGTTTTAACCCACGCATAGACTATCTTAGATGGTTTATGTTGCCCAAAGAAGCTCACGACCTTCTTCTAGGTCGGTCGGGCAATGTCAAACACATTGTGCCATTTGACCCATCAGGGTACACGGGAGCAAGAAAGAGCCTAAATCTGAATGCAAGGTCTTCCAATACTTCATCACCTATATTGGGATCATCGCCAAGACATTTCAGTCTTTCAGCCATAGATGACTGCCATATATTTAGATTGAAACAAAAACAAAAGTTCTTTTCAAGAGAGTCAAGTCTGCGGGAAACCCATAAGGAAGATTCAGAGACGCCACATCCGGTGCAATTTGCCGTCGGGGAGTCTGTGTCGCCGTTACGCTTGATACCCCAAAACAGACAACCGCTGCTGATCAGATCAAGATGTTATAGTTTAGGTTCTGACAGTCCTCCAGCAGCACTCAGCGCACAAACAAAACTGAATTTGGGCTTGAAAGAGACCAGCCCGAACAATGTCATAGAGAAATCAGGCTTTTGTAACTGCGGCAGTCAAACAGACCTGCAGTCGTTAGACGACCCAATGATCTCACCCGGAAGGGCGTTCCTCTTCAGCACACAGAGCAGTACATCAGTATCTGACTGTAGCCAAGTAGGCAGAACATCACCAACTACTTCATTAAACTCTCAAACCTCAGAGGATATCCAGGCCTACGTCAAAGAAATGACCAGAGAAATAGCAACAGAAATAAAGTCAGAGATTCGTGAGGTCATATCAAAGGTAGACGATATCTTAGAGAATTCAGACTCGCTCGAACAGTCGAATCTTAGCATGAACTCAATTAATTCTAGTCAGAGCGATAAAAATTCAGTATCAGTTATAGACGTAGCCGAGTATCTCATGGGTATGTCAAGAGAAATGGCTTCGGAAGTAAAACACGAAATTCGCGAGATGGTCAATCAAGTTGATGAGATGATTTCACCAGATTACACTGGGTCGTGTTCCCGCAAGAGTTCTCCGCCGCAAACTGCAAGACAAAGAATCGGTTCCGGGCCAGATTTGGGATTAGACCTCAAAAAGTCGACTTCTAGTTTGAGAAAGTGTCCTACTAGTCCTATCTTTCTGCCACAGTACGACGAAGATGACAGTCGTTACAGTAAGCGTTCTCCAACTACAAGTTCGCCAAAGTCAGCACATGGCACACCTTCCCACGAAGCTTCAGGACCAAACAGTATCTCCTTCAATTCAAGTGAGACTTCTACACCCGACACCATCATCCAAGTGGTCACCACACAGAACTCTCCGATTCTTCCCAAATCTTTGAGTTCAAACAAATTGTCAGACGACGAAGTGAGTTGTACTGACGTCGCTTGCAAACAATGCGGTACCAAGAAAAACTGGTGCCAAAATCCTTCAGTGAGTTCGCAAGACAGTGGCATCAACATGACTTTCACAGAAACTGATGCCTTTTTAGAATATGGTAAGTTTGCAGTTTGTTTATTTGTCCATTTTTCTGATCGGATCCGGACAAAATCAGTCCGCTGTTAAATGAGTTTTTTATTCGAGTCGTCGACACTGAACAATTCAATGTCAATAGATATTAATAAAATTGATGAAGATATTCATAATTTCTGGTATCTAGAAAGAAGGTTGTGAGTAGTTTTTGACAAACACGGAAGATTTGGAATTATGTTAAGTAGGTACGTTGTATTGCGTGCGTCATACAATTTGTACACTAAATTGCAACTGATTGTAAACCTAACAAAAATATAAGTACTATCTGACCTAGAAATCCAGCTTAGCACAAAAAAGTTCCTTTTTAACATTTTTAAGATGACTTGCAGATTCAACAAACAAGACCAGAAAGTGCCAAGGCAGAATACGGATATGCCAGAAGCATGAGAAGAGCGAGGTTCCTGACATCATCGAAGATGTACCAGTCTGCTCTGGAAACCAGACTGTGAGGCAGACAAAGAGCTACGCAACCACGGACCAAGGCAGAGTTTTGTTTGTCGAAAACCCTGAAAGACAGAATAGGTAAGTCACTTAGTTGAAGTTCTAAAAGTTTCAAGCGCACTTGCTTTAGTGCTTCGTGTAATTATATGATTGTTTTAATGGCTAGCTATAAAAACTACACCTCTCACTGCTTCCTAGTACTTACCAACTGTTGAAAAGACAATGTGATGGTAATGCATTAATACTTTTTTCACGGGGAAGAAGTTAAAATCAAGAAAGATTCGTCTTTCTTGATTTTACCTTCTTGATTGGCATTATGATATATTCAGCTGTATCCGGTTAGACTGTAAGCCGACCCCAACATAGTTGGGAAAACTCTAGGCGGATGATGATGGTTGGCATTATGAACAAGGTGATATGTTCCTCCACTTCGAACCGTCATAGCAGTAACAACAACACTTAGTCACTTCTAGATTACTATATCAGCCCAAATATATCCACAACTGAAGTCGGGAACCCGAGATTACTGACTTACCACTTAAATAAATGAATTCTGAATGACCTCACCAAGTCGGAGAGAGTTTTGTCCTCTAATAATAGAAGAACACATAAAAATAAAGCACGGTTTCTCATTCTATTTCAACTAATTTGATTGCATTTCCCGGAACAGCAGTTGGAAGGTCATTAAACCATTTAGTAGAACCGCCAACGACTTGGCAAGATTTTAATGAAGTTTAAATTCAAACCTAATAGCCACGACGGCCACGGGTAAAATTTTGGCAATAAATCAAAGCATCTCGACCAAGCATCTCATATTCCACTAAAACAATATTTCATTCTGACAACCAGTTGTTACTTTTAATGCGGATAGAAGTTTTTTTTTTTGGCAAAAATTTCTTTAAAACCTTTTTTTAATGAGTTTTTCTTTCATCCACACAGAGTGGCAGGCAGATCGACGCGCGAAACTGTACTATAAATTCGGTACCTATATTTTAGGTGCAATGCGTAGAAAATTTTCGTCGGTTATCAAGGACAAACAATCGGCTGTTTCAAAGAAAAGTGCAATATCTACGCGCTCAATAGCTCATTAAAAAGCGACAAAAATTTTCAAGGCAGGGTTTCAGGTTCTTATTCTTATACTGAATATAGGTAACAGATTGCGCGTCATGACCCTGCCCCCCTGTATATCTTTTTGAATATCACTTTTACTGAGAACTTCTCTTACTTCGATAACAGCAAATCAGTCTCACTCGCAATGTTAGCAACATTATTATTGTCACTTTATTTCATTGATCCCAAGTTCAGATGACGTGCAATTTTGTATCTACCATCGTTCATCGTAACTGTGTCAATGCTCTTAATGATATTGGAACAGCGCATTGTATTGGTACGAAACAATACGATGCAATTCAATATTCTGTGTCATCATCACGTGCATCAGCACAGTGTGTTTTGACATTCATTGAGAATAGTCGCGTCGATCGCGTGCTCTACTTAAAGTGCAAAGACGCAGCAAATCAACCGCGCCGGCCGGCCCGCGCTCGCCGCGATGACACACACAATTACGTAAGAATTGACCTACATTTTATTTATAATTGTTACTTATTAACTCGCCATTATCATGGCTGAGACCACCAAAATTAAGGTGAAAACCGAAAATGAACAACTGCTGTACAAATATTACAGCGAAGAAAGAGCAGAAAACGAAAAACTGCGTAATGTTATCTCAGATATGGAAAAAGAAATAGAAAACCTCCAACAACAAGTGAGGTATCTACTACATAAGGCAGAACAAAGTACAGATTCAACTAATAAGCCAGCTGAGTCAGTAAAGAGTCCAACACAGTGTCCTGAATACTGTACGGACGAGGAAGAACTAGCCAGGGAAACCCAGTGGATCAGGCAAAAGAGCAGGAAAAAACGAAAACTTAACACATCGCCCACTCACGCTACCAACATTGAACCCCTAGACAGTGTTCAAATAGAAAAAGTTAAGACCAAAAAGACTCCGCCGCCTCCACCTATTGTTGTAGATGGCGTCGAGAACTATCAGGAATTTTTTGACTTGTTGCTGAAGTCTGAGTCTGGTGATAAATTCACAACTAAAATTTTGAACGGGAAGTGCATTAAAATAAATGCAGCGAAGGAAGACACATATAAGTCTATTACAAAGTTATTGACTGAAAATAACTTTCTCTGGCACTCCTACGAAAACAAGCAGGAGAGGCCAATAAGAGTTATGGTGAAAAACCTTCATTTCACATGCCAGCCTAACAGAATTATTGAGGACTTGCAAAATAAAGGTTTCCAGATTAAAGACGCAGCTAACAAATTAAGGTGGAAAAATAAGGAGCCTCTGAACATGTTCATGCTGACTTTCACAAATGAGGAAGACATCAATAAAATTTATAGCATTAAGTCAATATTAGGATGTAAAGTAGAAGTACATCCTCTACACACTTCGAGGCTAGTACCTCAATGCAAGAGATGCCAAGCGTACGGACATACACACAAATACTGTTCTAAGGAACCTAGATGTGTCAAATGTACAGGCAAACATCTTACTGCTGACTGCAAAAAACCGGCAGACGAGAAGCCAAAATGTGTCCACTGTGGGGAACAGCATCCTGCTAATTATAGAGGATGTATAGTAGCCCGGGAAATGCAAAGCATAAAAAACAAAACAATTAAAAAGCCGGTAGCAACAAGCCAGCGCAAAATAAACGAAAAAGTGCAAACTAGCTCACAAACGCAAAGTCATTACGTGACAGAAAACACTCAAAAGAAAACATACGCGCATGTTACAGCCAAAACTGTTAACCGTGCGAGTATTCGCGACAGTGTTAATGCTGATAAAGGTATGGATGGAAAGTTGGACGAAATCATCAAATTGATGTCCTCATTTAACGCTCGTTTGGATAAACTAGAAAATAGCGCTACGCATGCTATTACCAGACCGAAAAAATGAATCCATTAAAAATAATGGCATGGAACTCAAACGGACTACTCAAACATCAACAAGAATTAGAAGTAGTCCTGATCACAGAAAACATTGATGTATGCCTTATATCTGAAACTCACTTCACTAAGCAATCATACATAAAGTTTCGAGGTTATAAAGTGTACCATGCGTTACACCCTGACAATTCTGCCCGAGGTGGCAGCGCAGTTGTAGTCAAAGAAAATCTCCGCCATCATGAAGAACTTAAGTATGAATGTCATGAAATACAAGCTGTGGCGATTTGTATTCAATCACAATTGTATCCAGTCACCGTAGCAGCCATATACTCGCCTCCGAGATACAATATCAAAAAAGACCATTATTTGAAGTTATTACAACAACTCGGACAAAGGTTCATCCTAGGTGGCGACTTCAACGCTAAAAATACGCATTGGGGGTCAAGATTAACCACCACTAAGGGAAAGGAACTTATGAGTGCTATGAAAGAGCTAAAGTGTGAAGCTATTTCTACAGGAAAACCAACTTATTGGCCAAGCGATCCATGCAAAGTCCCAGACCTAATAGATTTTTTTATAACCAAAAATATATCTGCTAATTATGTGAGTATCGATGAATGTTTTGACATGAATTCCGACCACTCACCAATAATTTTATCACTATGGCAACAGATCCTTCGCATAGAGAGAAATCCTACACTTGTAAATACTTATACAGACTGGGAAAGTTTCAGAATAGACTTAGATAATTCAATAGAATTAAGGGTGCCATTAAAAACTCCAGAACAGTTGGATTTGGAATTGAGTACATTTACAACGAGTATACAACAAGCTGCCTGGAAAAACACACCGGAAAAAACACACCGTGTCAAAGCAACCGCCTACCCTGCAGGAATTAGGTGTCTAATAACGGAAAAGCGGAAACAAAGAAACAGATGGCACCAGACCAGATGTCCACAAGATAAAAGACTGCTGAACAACCTCACTAAGCGCCTTACGAAAGAAATTCAATACTACAACGACTCTTTAACAAATAGCTATCTTTGCCAATTAACGAATACTTCTAAAACCGGCTACTCGCTGTGGAAGGCTACGAAGCACCTGAAACGACCAATCATGCAAATTCCTCCTATCAAGGAAGAAAATGGAAAATGGGCAGTGACGGACGAACAAAAAGCCTTAAGGTTCGCTGAGCATTTAGAACAAATATTCCACCCAAATGAAGCCCAGACTCACAATGCGAGGTTAATTTTGGGTGTACAAAATAGTTTAAACATTAAGTTGGTTACCCCAAAAGAAGTATCGAGAGAAATTAAGTGTAATTTCAACCGGAGAAAATCCCCTGGTTACGACTTGATTACAGGAGAAGTTTTACAAAATCTCCCTCGTAAAGCTCTAGTTAAGCTTACCATGATCATTAATGCTGCATTTCGGTTAAAACACGTTCCTGACATGTGGAAAGTAGCTGAAGTCATCATGATAGCGAAGCCTGGGAAGCCTCCTAATGTAACAACATCCTACAGGCCTATCTCACTGTT
This sequence comes from Busseola fusca, assembly GCA_007844875.1. Classification (NCBI taxonomy): domain Eukaryota; kingdom Metazoa; phylum Arthropoda; class Insecta; order Lepidoptera; family Noctuidae; genus Busseola; species Busseola fusca. The sequence continues at coordinate 7,477 of VKGM01002278.1, read as the reverse complement.
ACCTGTATTGTCAAAAGTGTTTGAGAAATTATTTCTAAAGAGATTGAAGCCTCTTATTGAATCTGAAAACCTAATCCCTGATTACCAGTTCGGATTTAGACAACAACATTCTACGCTCGACCAAGTACACAGAATTACTAATATTATTGAGAGAACTCTAGAGGACAAGAAGGTGTGCTCCACGGTCTTCCTTGATGTAGCACAGGCGTTTGATAAAGTTTGGCATGATGGCCTTATTTATAAACTAAGAACATTGCTACCTCAACAATTTTCAGACATTATAGAGTCCTATATAACAAATAGATTGTTTAGAATAAGACAAGTAAATGCCTTTTCAGACCTTAGGCAGATAAAAGCTGGAGTACCACAAGGAAGTGTATTAGGTCCGGTCCTATATCTTCTATACACCTGTGATATTCCTGAGCTAGAAAATAATTTCATTGCAACCTTTGCTGATGACACAGCTATCATGGCTGTTGGTAATAGTCACGAGGAAGCCGTAGAAAAGGTTCAAGAGTCCATAAATCGTGTCTATGAGTGGACTGCAACATGGCGTATCAAACTCAATGAAAGCAAGTCTATCCACATTGACTTCTCCAATAAGAAGCCACAATACTTCCCGGTATTCATGAATAATCAACAAATACCATACGCGAATACTGCTAAGTATCTCGGCATGACCCTGGATGCAAAACTGCGCTGGAAAGAGCATGTAAAAAAGAAAAGAACCGAATTAGACATTCGATACAAAAAAATGTATTGGCTACTTGGGAGACAGTCGCCATTGTCAATACCTAACAAAATTTTGTTATATAAACAAGTCTTAAAACCTGTATGGACCTACGGCATTCAGCTGTGGGGTTGCACCAGCCAAAGCAATCGTCAAATCATTCAACGCTTCCAAAATAAAGTACTCAGGGATATAGTTAACGCGCCTTGGTACATTAGAAACAGCGACCTTCACCGGGACCTCAAAATGGATGTCGTAAACATAACTATACAAAAATATGCAGAAGCTCATGAACACAGACTTCATCATCACGTGAATGTCGAGGCGATTCAACTCCTTGACAACACTGATTTAGTGCGAAGACTAAAAAGGGTAAAACCTTTTGAGTTAGTTTAATTAGTGCAGTGTAAGTGAACTTAAACTGTAGTGTAAGTGCTGAATATTATAAAGAACA
>VKGM01002248.1:0-17088 GCA_007844875.1 Busseola fusca | reverse complement strand
CTGCTCTTGTGTTGATGAATACTTTTGCTATTATTGTACATATCTACCTAATGAAGTTAACTATGTGTCAATTTAAAATAACTTTAAGTTAGTAGATATTAGATAAACTAGCGGTAATATTCCAGTACCACTAGGACAACGGTGTCAGGTAAATGTGAACCATTAGCGTCCATCGACGACGGCGGCAAGCGCGGGCGCAGGTAAGCGCGCACGCCGCACCGCGCTCCGCTGCACGACGGCCTCTACGAGCCAAACCGGTTTGATATCGCGCGCGAACTCGAACCCTCTGTCGCAATGCCCACTAACAGGTGTTGTTTGTAGAAATTCCATCCGATAACCAAGCAGGCAAACATTGTGTTATAATATTGCGACCGTCCTACCAAGACTTTAGAGTGCACAAGCACTCTCCGTGCACGGAGAGTCATCATTAATTGCAAGCACAACTTAGATGACATCCGCTCCACAAGAATTATAAATGTTTACGAATGTCCCTACCTTACTAAGGAGGAACGGAAATGTGTGTCAAATGAGGCACGTGCGCAGTTGCATATAATATGGAGAAAGTGCGTCGCCGGGCGCAGCCGCGGGGCAAAGTTGTCGTGTGGACGTATATGTGACGCGACCGCCATACCGAGCTCTATCAATGGGTTCACAGACCATCATCGCTTTTACACGTTGCAGTCTCGCTCCAAATAACAAAACGTGGCCGGATTTCCGACACTACTGTATTCCGTATATGTCTATATATATGTATCTATTGACGAAAGTGTCACAAATATAGGACACACCCACGGAATTTATATAGAAATAAGGATTTTCAGTCTTAGCTCGCATAATTTTTAAACTGTCGTCGCTTTCTAGTCTAGACAAAACGTACTTTAAATCCGTGTTCTCTTTTGCCCCAAAACTCGATTTGGATAGTTTTCATTCTACTGATTCATTGGAATCTTCATACTTATGTTCTGTAATTTACATGGTGTACATAATAATGAGTATTCTATTCTATCCTGATTGACTTCGCATTTATAGTTTTGTTTACTGACCCAAATATTTAGGGTTGGTTTAACGTAGGCGTTCGTGGAACGTATGCTCAAATCACATATCGAGAATATGCCACGTTTTCACCGAAAATGTAACTGAAATGTTTGGGAAATAAAATAGTATAAATAGAAATAATCACTTTCAGGGACCGGAAGGCGGAAACTTTAGTTTTAGACAGCAAACATTTTTCCATCATTCCGTCGGGGGTCTACGTATTTATTTTTACAAGTTTATGTTTAGGTCAATATTGTATAAGCTTTTTATCAGTCGTGTATCCGAAACTGTCAAATTTTCCCAATCAACCTTGTAACTTAACGCTTTAGCGATAAAGTTGAAAATCTATTAAAGAAATTTGACAGATTGTAGGAGCTTAACGTACTGGCGTCTGTACAATAAATTAATATAAAACATGTCGAAAATTACGAACCTACTATGCCGCTTCTACATACCTGTTACGCCCCATGCGTAACAACTACGACAAAGCTACGTAACGCTGCTACGTGGAGTCAACGCTGCGTCTGCGGACCTTCTACGCTGCTTCGTAGCGCTGCTAAGGTTAGTCAACGCTGCATCAACGGACCTTCTACGCAGCTCTGTCGCAGCAGCAGCTACGTGGGTCAGGAAATCATCAAGACATTTTTTTTGTTTCAACAAATTTTCATAATATTTTATTTCAGATTAGAGATAATAATATTGTTATGACTGTCCTTTAATTAATTATTATCTTTAAGAAAAACTTTCTAAAGTATTTGTGCCCTGAAAACTATCTCTGTTGATGTCTTCTTAATCATAATTATTTCCATACTACATATACCTACATATGTTTTCACGGTAATATTAACAAATAGTGTTACTCATTGCTTAGCTATACTTGCGTGTGTTTGTGCCGTTGCTTTGCTCCGATGTGAAGGTACAACAATGCGCAATTGCCCTTGAAGTTAGTACCGATTCAGAATGACGGCTAATTAAAGTGCCTCCATCGATCCGTGCTTATTCTTAAATCGTAGTTAACGTATTATTATTATTTTATTGAATTACATCGGTAAATGTTTCTGAATACCGTTGCATGACTGGTTTGTAGAACAATATCCAGGGAAATGGACACAACCGGTTAATAGTATGAAAATAAGTGATGAATGCATTTGTCTGACACTGTTCCGTAAGTGGGGTGTTGTATCGGAGTCGACCCAGCAACGCAACGGTTGCGAAGTGAAAATGCAATCAAGTAACATAACATTGGGGTCAATGGGTGCGTGCGATGCGGCGTGGCAGAGCGGCGTGGTGGCCAACTTGCCCAAACAATGTCTAGTCCGTAGGCGGTTCATTGACCATACTTCCGCATAGGGATCAAAATGAACTTCGTGAAATGGAAACCGATTAGTTAACTTTCACCTAAGAACTTGCCGATATGTTTATTAAACTTGACTGGCTTATTTTTAACAAACTAAATATTCTGTATGGTACTTATAATAAATTCCATTGGCGTAAAATAGCTGCATGCTGTGTCAATCGTATCCTATTGTACACAATGCTTGTAACTTGCTTGTATTATTATTAAGTTACAGAGTAACAATTGTAGATAGGCCAATAATTAAATAGTATTCAAGTTCACCACAAAAATTCCAAGTCGTTAGACTTGTCGTTATAATCTGTAATTATTTTGTTTTATATAGGTACTTAAGTATAAAGTTATATTCATTAAAAAACCAGTTAGACAACGTCATTACGTAACTTGTACCTACTATTGTTATAAACGACACACCAAGTCAGGTGCAATTGAATTTTTATTTATTCTTCTAGCGCTAAGAAGACGAATGCTTCCTTGTCGAGTCGGTAACATTCAATTATCAAAATATATACAATGATGTTGACCTTGAAAGATAATATTTTAAAATAACATTAAATATACCCACATACCTAACAACATGCCAATCGTCGCCAATTTGAAGTTGCGAGTAAATTTTAATTTGGTGCTCGCTCACGCTTAAGAAAATGACGCAATCCTCAGATCTAGTCAGACTTCGATTTAAGCAAGCCAAGTGCCTGGCCACCAATTGAGTCGCCTAGTTTAATGGTAGCTACGAATGGCATTCTAGCCAACTAGATATCCTACTGTACCAACCTGCGTGCCTCCGCATTATTCACTACTCAGGTATACCTACCTATTTCAACTTCATTCCAGCCAGTGCCTACCTACTCGATAACCTTTTACATATCAGCTTTGACCGCAGCTTGAACTTTGTTAATATTGATTTCTACAAAACCACAAAAGCCAACCCGAACAGAATGATTTTAAAAGAAAGTTATTTCAATTTCGTTGACCTTGATTTCGCAACCGTGACTGCTGAGTGTGCGACGCAGCATGGATTGACGAAAGCGATGTTTACTAACAGATGAACACAGTATCACAAAAACTGACTTGCTTGAGAATTACGTTGGATACCCATTCAATATTGAAGTCATGAATACGTATTACGTGTCTTTTTCTTGTAACCTTCAGCAACTAATACAAAAACTACACAGTTACACGTCAACATACTCACATAGGTACCTACTTACAAATTACATAGTAAACAACACAAATGAAACATGCGCTGAAATAACGTTGAAATATTGCCTGTATTGGTTCTGATACATATACAACCTAAGTCATCAGCAATGATTTGAAAAGCTTGCGGGGTTATAGCTGTAGAGAAAACAATAGGCATTCACTGTGTTACATTCACAAGGAAATGTGCTCGGTGTGAATATATAACGTCGCGGTTGGTTGACATCAATCCAAGCAGATTACAGATCGCTTTTGTTAAACCAGAACTATTAAAACTACTTCTACATAACTAAATAAAAAATCTAATTTGAATTCGAAGCGCTTAGCAACGGTAGCAAGCATTGAGCATAAGTTGTTTAATTTAATAATAAAGATAAGTTCAATCAAGACCAAAATCATATTTTCAAAAGTCAAATAAGAAGCAACATTAATCGCATACAAAAAAAATCATATATAGTCAATAGGCAGGTAAATCGCTAAGTACCTACTCATCATCTCGAAAGCGCCCGAAAAAAAACTCTTAACATTCAGTATGCGGAATACCTTTTAATATTGACCTAGGTTACGTTTAGTTTAGTGGCTAAACGTAGTAAGGTTGTCCTGCAGATCAAGTTTTGATTCGTACCGATACCAAACTAAAAAACATACTATAAGTACATATATGTAATCATACAAGTGCCTAACTACATTCCTTTTAATTAAAAAATTAAACCCAAGGCTGAGAGGATCAGTAACTCAATAGAGGCGATTTGAGAGGTGTTGGAAGTCAAAAGTCAGAGGTCACATAACGAATGCTACGAGGATCTTTTAGACTAATTGATGAAGATGAAAGTACACATAACACTCTTGTTCTCCTTTTAAAAGTGAGACGTTAAAGCTGGCTAAAGTATGAAAACGTTTTTATTAAATTGTATGTCTGAAGTTGTCTATGATCTCCGTGACCCGTTTTCTCGGACGACGTTAACAAGAAAAATAAGAGAAGAACAGATGAGCGTCCTCCCAAAATAACCGACCGTGCTGTAGCGGCAGACAAATATAAACTGTTGTATAGACGAGATTAAAGCCATGACATAATCAAAAATAACACGAGTGATAGATAGCTTTCTCCTGCACAGTAAGAACCCAATGCCTAATCAGCGCAAACATTTGTCATCTTCTATTCTTGATAAGTACCAACAAAGTTTATTGACAATTATTAAATGTTACTCATTCGTAACAACATTCATTTCGAGCTGTTAAAATATTATTCAGCACATCATACTGAAATTATACCATTGACTCTATTTACAGAATGCGCGCTGCGATAATTTGCGCAAAGTGTGTTATTTAGATATCATATACTGTTGGTTTTCTTTTGTAAATACGATACTATTACCAAGTTAAGACTTTCCTGCATACACTGTTGCTTTACATGCATACAGCACAACTAAACTAAGCGTTTAGGTGTGTCGCAAGCTAGCGTATAGAATGCGAAAATTTCGAAATACATTTTTGTGTTCAACGTGAGTATGTAACAGTCATGCTGTTATGTTAACCGTGTTCTTTGATATGGATTTTCACTAACAAGTTATAATTTTTCAGTTTTAGTTTAATTGAAGAAGTTCCACACAGCTTGTTGTTCGTAGCAACAGTGTAGTTTGGGATCGGAAACCAAAACAAAGTACAAAACTGAATTTTAGGATAACCAACGTCCTAGCTTGACAATATAAGAGGGATAACTTTCAAATCGTTGTCAAAATATAAAATACGGACACATACTCTTTGGAACATACGATGCTGAACTTCTAAGAAAGAAAGTAAGCAAAGAGAAACCTGTCTTATCGAATTGCGTAAGCGACTCATTAAACTTTAAACCTAGACGCAGCCCAGTTGACTTAGTTCTTGAGGTAAACTATGTCTGACTAGTGAAAACGATTATGAATACACGCAACTTCACGCAAGTACACGTTATTGAGCGGTTGAAATGATGGGAAAACGACAAGTTGTCACACCGGCCCACGTCGACTCAAAGACGCGCAGGTACGAGGCTGGCTGGCCAAGTGGCCATGGCGGACCACATGTTGACAGTACTACTTTCATTTTGATGCCAACTTTCACCCGATGTCGCTCTCGAATAAGCTACGAATGCAAAATTTTAATCGTCAGTTAATTTAATATGCTTGTTATTTTTTGCTTAATACGTGTTCCAATCGATATTACTTCTTGTTCCGTTCATTCTAGTGTCTTTCTCCACCTTTTTCTGTTTATATTGAAGCAACAAATTATTCAATTCCTTAAGTTTTCAATTATCTGAAATCAAAGCACTACACCTGAAACCGATATTATCGAATCCATGAAGGATTTGAACAATGGCACACAGTGTTTGATAACATGTTTCCACTGCTTTATTGTCGAAAGATATTTTGCCATTATATTTTTATTTACAAGCGTACTACCTACCTACATTTGTACAATAACAAAGAAGGAAAATACAATTAGTGGGATTAATTGGATTATGATTATGACGCAGGGGCTGCGGCGCTACCAATATCTATTAGGTGAGTAACGGTTTGTAAAATCCGAACCTGAATGTTTTTGCAGTCCTCGCCAAACAAGTCATTAAGTGTTAAAACATTAAAAATACAACTTGAATGCTTGTTACTTGCTTGAAAATCCATTCTTTGAACAATACCGATAGTTGCCTCAAACTCATGAAGAATGAAAGATTATTACAACCAGTTTGTTGACGAGGGAGAGTACCCTGTAGAAGATTATATTAGGGACGAAGTTATCGAACAAACATTATGTTACTACTCTTATTCGAATTATTTCCGATACATAGGTACGAACCATAGCTATAACTAGGAATCTATTTAAATCTTAAACAATAGCTGAGTTTATTTGAACAGTATGTTGGCAATTGGCAACTATAGTTATGCCCAGCCTTGAAATTGACAGCTTTGAATATACGGTTAATAGTTAGTTGCTAGAAGAGTAGGTACCCTTGTATCGGGGTATATTGATGGTCATCTAGTAGCCATATTTACCTCAACTCATAAGCAACCTTTGAAGAAGATAAAAGCATACCTATTGAGATTTTCGCTACACATTAATCGAAACATCGTTCATTACGGAACCCTAACACAATAGAGAAATCTGTCGTGTTTACAGAAATCGAAAGGAATGATACAGACGAAAACCTTAACAACATTAATGCAAAGATTGTATATATGTGTCATCGTTTGCTTATTCATGGATATTCATAGAATGTTACGTAAACTTTGCAAATACATATATGTATGTATATATATGAAGGCACATTTAATAATACGTACTTACTATTTTTTTTTTCGGTATCAGATTATAATAAGGGAAACGCGAGCTTATCTCCGGCAACAGTGCCAACTGTTTTTAGATTTTTTATCGCGATTGTGGCGAGTAACTACCGCACATTACGGTTGAATGGGATTTCTTTTAATTCATCTGTCGAAATTTTTAAAATTAGAATTCATAACTACAGCATTATCCTGGCTACACAGACGAGCTCATTTGAATCGTCATTATTCAACTTAAGCCCAGTGCTATATCGTCAAACTAAATGGTATCGTATAGGTATTTCTCTCCATAAAGGTTTATTGTTCAGCGATAGTGTACGATAGTGCCGCCAAACGCTAAGGTCATAGTTGAATGACATTTCTAGCTTTAACTGTAACAAAGTTTATAACCGATTGATTTTGAGATAAGAATCTCTAGCTAATATTTGTTGTTTGATTAGCTGTTATCCAACGTACTAGCCAACGTTGTAAATTTGTTTCCCATACTTATTTAAATTTAAATAAAATGTATGTATCAATGTACCTACGGCTTGTCGTCAGTTGTCTTACTTACTTTTACTCGATTTCAAACAAATTTTTACTTGGACTTGTAATGTGAAAGCGAAAGCGTATGTAAGCGCAATTTTTTACTGTAAGAACCTGAACACAGGTCGTAATTTTGTTATTATACTAAAACCTGCGGTACCTATGGATTCGATTACAAACACATAAAATCAATACCTATCGTCAGTAGGTATGAGTGTTGTGCAAGGAACTTTGCCCTTCGGGTGTCTGGGGATCATACCACCAAAGTAATTTTCCATTATAAATAATTCAGCACTTGCGGCAAGGAAAGAACTGAAGCATAAACCACTTCGTCTTATTTTCTAAAAGAATCATCAACTATATCGGAGTAAAAAAACAGAGAGGATCCATGTCTATAACGACTTAGCAAAACAACAAGATAGCTGTATCTTTTATTGTAGGATTAACCCTACAGGATAAGTTAATAAGAGCTCCAATTAGAACAATTAATCTAATTGAACAAAAGACGAGCAAGGGGAAGTAAATAATATCTATGACGTGATCTTACTCATCAAAGCCTGTTGCTAGTTTGTATTCGCAGTAATGCTATCATTGCGCTTTACACTTATTCTAAAAGATGATGATATTGATGACATCGCAGATTTTGTAAAACAGGTCCTTTTTGTGTCCTTTTTTACCTAAAATATTTTTCAAGTCACAATTCTTCGCGATCCTCGCTTCATTTAGAAGATGCATTAGCTTAAAAATTTTACAAATATAAATTATTTCTCCTCACAACGAAATAAAGATTGCGTCTCCAAGTGAGCATTTTAGTGTGCTTATAATATTAATCCTACTTATATGGCTAGCTGTATTATTGGAGCAGAGGCAAGGACGGACGATGATATCAGCGTGTAGAGCCCGAGTAGGCGAAGGCAACTCACGCCCATTCAAAATATGACGAATCCTGCGTATTAAAGTTCAAATAAGGCGATAGTTTTAGTAGTACCAACTTATATTTATCGCTCCGAGAACCGACTAACCATTTCAAGGCCGCCAAGGTGACAAAGAATGACAATTCTCAGTGACGTGCGGGCTTAGTAATTAAAGAGTCACAGGTAGAGACATTCGCAACGATAGTTTTTTTCTGTTCTAAGTACGTAAAGACATTAATTAACGAATTATGTAATCGATAATAATGAACTACAATATGGCAGCAGTTTTTCTCCATTTATTTAAGAGCACTCTGGATTAAGCGTTACATAGCTGCTCTACATAGTCCCGGCCATTCTAAGGAAACAATATTTTAACAATAAAAGTACAATATCAGCATATTCAAAACATTCAGAATAAAATACCAGAAATACCCGTTATGACTAAGCCACTGTCTTATCATTATCGTGTAAGATGGATAGCATATGTTGTATTAAGATAACCAACATAATCTATACAATAAACAGAAACACAAAGAAATAATATACGTAACTTACTCATCTACCTATAACCTATGTTAACTTTCAACAGACCTTAGAATCACAAATTAGTGCCACTTAATTACCAATCAACTTGTAGTAATAGAAACCATTTAATAATACCTATAATAGCGTTAAATGAAAAGAAATCGATTGAGTAATTAGATGTAAAATGACTTCACCTGGGATGAGAAGTACCTAGTAAATCAAGATACATCTTCTCTAGAGAATAACAACACGTTACAAGAATGTGTAGTAGGTATAAATAGGTATAGTTAGGTATCTACCTACTATTAACTGCAAGTAGGTCCTTATTTACCTTCTGGGTCATAGCTTTAGGGAAGTGCGATTGTAAGTACTTTCTCGAAAATAACTTATTGTTATTGAATAAATAATAATATTTTTCCCATTGAGTTTTCTGCGATTAATAAAATACAACCCAGGTGCACCTACAATTACAAGATACAACCTAGGTGCACCTACAGCTACATGATTCGACATTTGGGTCTGCTATGCACTTGTTTCAGTTCCATTAACAGAAGGTACCTTACCAGAAAATATTTTGTATACCCAATTCTATATGTACCTATATGGATTAGGTGGATCATTACTGGATTGGCGGCTGATTCTAGATAGTTTTAAAGTATTTAGGAGAGCCTGGGCTGATCTACCATAGTAGGTATCTACTTCTTACAGACTTGTTTCATAAAAAAGCAGAAGTCGCAGGACCCATGGCAGAGGCATATACCGACTTTGTATAGCCTTATATATATAACATAGTCTAGAGGATCATTTTACCAATTTAATATATGGGTCTTTTCTGAAAGAATATATTCCTAGAATCATGTGCATCAGCATGGCATACAAACGCTTCGGATGGAATATACTCATTCAATTTTAGTTGTTTCTTAGCATTGGTGAATGGAGGAGTAAGATTATCTCGCCTCCTCCGCAAGTGGCTCGGCAATCGTAAGTACAACCTGCGTCGTCAGCCCCCGCCGGCCGCGCCCCGCCGCCTCTTGCTGCCTACTGACCTCCACGACACCAAAAAGCATTCTCAGCGACAATATGCAACATTTTATGGCCTCGATAACTCATATGCATAAAACACATTAAGCTTGTGTACACGCTCTCACAATAGGTACGAGCGCGAACGCCCGTAACATTAATGACACACCAAACTTAGGAGATGTTTAATATAATAAATAACAAGAATAATAATAGAAGTTATAAGGTACTAGGTAATTACGATACTGTACCGATGCCGTAACAGTTAGCGTTCATTAAATGGCCAATAAAATGCAGTCCAATGAATTATTAAATAAGAAAACAGTAAATATATGAACATACAAAGTTATACAACTTAGGTATGCATACATAGTTTGTAACTAATTTGTAAAAAGTATTGAGGACAAGCTTTCTTTTATTGACAATTTAATCGACAACCTATAATAAAGGTTCTTTATACAGGAATTAAACAAACTTGAATAACATCTACATCGCTGTTATTCAGCTTAATTAATTAAATAAAAAAATTAAAAAAATAGGTACTTACAAGTTGTATTATTTTTAAAAGGCCCGGTGGAGTTTTGAAATAGTTAACGTCGATTTTAATCCAATCCAGCGCGCCGCCTTGCTGCTGAGATGGAGGTGCAGTTGGTTTGTTGTGTTCCGTAGTCACCACTGTCTCGGGCGCCATCATTATTTGAATTATAGGTTCGTTTTAAAAAGTTGAATTCGTGTGCGTAGATCACGAGCACTGCCACTATAATATTTAGTACACTGTGGACGCGGCACACATTTTCGTCCGTCGATAGCGAGCGTAGTATCGTCCGTGCAGCGCACAACTGTCGAGCGGAACCAAGAGTGGTGGGACTGGCGGGACTGGCCGCCGCGGGGAACAAGAATGGTGGTGATGGCGTTTGTGCGCCACAACTGCCACAAGTCCGACCTACCCGGTGCGGTGACGGAATGCTACGCATATTATTAGTTATGTAGGTGCTCATATGTGTGTCGCGAACACAAGGCAAGTAGCTAAATCATTAGCCACTTAGCAATATATTACAATGAACACAGACTAAATGGATACAAATAAACTATCTCAATACACACCTGTACTTCCCAGACCACTCATAGGTTTTTTTTTTCCTTGTATTACAGTCTGACTCGTACTTCAACATACAATATAAAACAAGGTTCAAAACGCTAACCACCTGGGCAAAACGGGCCCAAGTAAGTACGGATATTGGGACTATAAAGGCTTCTTCATTTCTTATTGATGAAAAAGAGAATTAAAGCTAAAGGATCCAAGAAAGGTTTTGTAAGTACCCAATACCATGCCATGTATAGGGGAACACTCAAGGAGCAACTGCAGAGTTTACAAACTGACGTTTCTAAAGTTCTAAGAGTAGGGCCAAGAAAGGCTCAGACTTTTACGAAATAAACAGGAACGTTGTGGATTGGTGCTGCTGCATTCTCTTTGCTTTCAAAGTGGGATGTAAACATAATAAATACCCTCAAAAGAACAAGCAGGTGATTTGATTCTTATTCCCTTTCTTGAAGATTATTTCCACATGAAGACGCCAACGCCATCTATTACTAATTTTTAGAACATTTTTTCTCCAGGAGCAACCGTCTCGACTTTACTAACGACGGAGTCGCAATCTACCGATCGTTAAATAATACCGAAAATAATCGCTTGCCGTAACGATCCTTACGACAAACGCAAGCCTCTACGTCCGACGAGATACTGATGTCGGTAGGCTAGCGAAGAGCGTATTCATAATTCGGTTTTTTCAAAGGAAAATTATTGGCCGAAGTAAATCTTCTTGAATGCATGGAAAATTTACTATAATTTAGTATAAATAATTATTTCCATTACGAAAACCGTTAAGTTAGCGACAAAGTTCGGTAGAGTACCAATGACAATCGATAACTTTGAGAGTAATATCGGTCGTAAAGTGATCGATATCGTTGTCGAGACTGCTACAAAGTCCGCGCCTGGCGCAAATTGACTTATTTTTAGTAGCCATGTTTTTAATCGCGTCTAAACTTTAAACTGACCCCGATCCCCTTGTTCTTGTTCACAAACTAAACTGAATTTAAATTCAGTGCATCTTTCTATTTCATCAAGAAAAGGGCAGAACATAAATATTAGTTTAGTCCTGTCAAATAAGTCAGCACCTGACGTACGTTAATTGGCGTTTTTTTAAACGCCATGTTTTTAATCACGTCCAAACTGTCTATGGAATATCTCAATTGGACAGGACTAAAAATATGTTTCTATTTCTTTCTAATATTATTTATAACAAAAAAATGACAGATTCTTTCGGTAGGACTTTCTACCTGCCAGGTGATCTAAACAAATTATCTGCCTATCGATTCTGTAAAAATCTCACCGTGAAAAGTTGGGTGACGTGAGCTGTCAATAGTGTATCCCTTTTTTTTTTTTGGTGGGGTGGGAAATCATCAAATGACCTCTCCCGCTCTGGGCGGAGCGGAAGGGCGTGTCAGACTTTTACTGACTAAAACCCACCCCTGTTCCTTCACCTGCCTATGCGCCCCAGGGACCCCGGTTACTCTTTCAAACTACCCACGGCCCTGGGGCAGGCATCGGTCCTTATGGACCCCACGCTATGCTGACTGCATCTCTTTGAGGGGCGCGCGGAACACGACGCGCCGTCGACCCGGGCCTGGTCCTTACCGGGCGGCGAGCTACATTGTTGCTACCCTGCTGTACTATCGGTCACTGGCTGACTGAGTCAGCGGTTGAAGTTGTTTTTCATACATTTTGAACGAGACGCTCACTCGCAGAAGGTCAACTAAACGATTTGTCGTGAACGTGGTCGTAATATATAGCTGACTGTCCTAACTAACTGCCCCGTTGGTGTCGTGGTAGCAATGGTGATTATTGACCGTGGTCCTGGGTTCGACTGGACCTGAGTTCCCAGGTCGAGCAACGTGTGTTGAATTTATCCATTAAAAATTATTTCTCAATAACAGCCCGAAGTTTCGAAGTTGGTAGAGTGTCTCAAATTTATGTATAATAATTTAATGCTACGACAATACGATGGATGAGACATTTGCGAAATAATTCTCGATTTTAAAATTCGAAACCAATAAATTTCGATTGTCAGCTTTTATAATAATAGTCCACTAAACCGGAGATATAGACACCTCTGTCTGCGTATACACTTGTGCAGTCACTTTTCCCTCACTCTCATAGTCCGATGGGACGGCAATATGGTCTGAGATGGATAAGGCACAGGACCCGTGCTTTTCGAGACACGGGGGTATCACATCACCAATATGGTCTGAGATGGATAAGGCACAGGACCCGTGCTTTTCGAGACACGGGGGTATCACATCACCAACTTTCAAACAACGTAAGAAATTTTAATGAAAAAATTCTTTGCCTTTAAATTCGGTATACGGACGACAGTTTTACGTGATAACGTCATAAGAAAATATTGATGAATAGGTTGTATGCTGCCGCTGTCTCTCTTCTACACAGACGCATCGACCGATGGAGTGAAAGAGAGATAACTCTCTATTGCTTGTTCCGCGCTATCGCTTGCACGCTCGGCTCAGGTGGAACGCGACAACAAGTCATGCGTTTTCGTGAGTGCAGCCGGCGTTTATCGATTTATAATAAGACGTTATCACGTCAAAACTCATTAACTCTTTGCCCGACTAAACCGAATCGAACTCCACGCGACACCACCGCGGGACCAACAAAGGGGCGGTTCAATACTGGTCACGGGATCATCTTAAACGGATTGTGTTAAAACTGACGTACGTCTGAAGCTAAGTATCCACTACGTATATACTTCTCGGTTTGATTATAAGTGTCTAGGTTATTCACCTAGTCTTATTTAAATATGATTTCAGTATCCTTGACGTTCCTTAGAAATAGCAACACGGTTAAATATCTGCAATCTATCATTCTTATTATGACTTCTACGAGCTGAGAACAGACAAACTTTGCCAAGATTATTATGCATACATTGTTGGTACGAAACATTGCAGAAAATAAAAATAGTTGAGAGATGTCGTGGGACACTCGGTTAGAACGAAAAAAAAGTAATACTTTGACTATCAAAATGTTACATTTTCAGTGTCGTAGTGATCAAAATGTTACACTTTCAAAGTGTCATGGTGATCAAAATGTTACACTTTCAAAGTGTCGTGGAGATAAAATGTTACACTTTTAAATTGTCGTGGTGATCAAAATGTTACCCTTTCAAAGTGTCGTGGTGATCAAAATGTTATACTTTCAAAGTGTCGTGGTGATCAAAATGTTACACTTTCAAAGTGTCGTGGTGATCAAAATGTTACACTTTTACATTGTCGTGGTGATCAAAATGTTACACTTTCAAAGTGTGGTGGTGATCAAAATGTTACACTTTCAAAGTATCGTGGTGATTAAAATGTTACACTTTCAAAGTGTCGTAGTGGTAGGTAGGTAATACGGACTGGTGTCCGCAACTCTACGACAATGCGCGATTTTGCGTACAAGTGTCGTGGTGACCAAAATGTTACACTTTTGTAAGTCTAGGTCTCATTCGCCAAGTGTGCAAAGTATGACGTGTGATCAGGAACTTTGCTTCAATACATAATGGTATGACACTTCATTTATTCAGAGTCGAGGACGATTATTTTGCGATAAGCTTTTGTTTACACTAACGGCTGATTTTTCCAACACCAGATAATTTTATCGGAAGAAAAATTTTGAATTTTTGACAGTTCTTCATAAAAATATAATCTGTAGATTGAAACCAGCCCTTAATTTGATTACAATTGAGTGACTAACTTATTCGTAAATAATAATCTTATTTTTTTTTTGACGTAATATCTTTTTATAAGTTATTGAACGCTGGCTACACTCACGAAAAAGCTTGACTCATTGTCGCGTTCCGTCTGGGCATAACGTGCAAGCGAGAGCGCGGAACAACCAATAGAGAGCTATCTTTTTTCCACTCCATCAGTCGATGCATCCGAGTAGAAGAGAAACAGCGGCAGCACACAACCTATTTATCAATGTTTTCTTATGACGTTATCACGTAAAACTATCTTTACTTTACAGACAACCAATTTTTTTATGTTTAAAAAAAAATGTCGCCCCACACTAGGAACTTACTGGGCGCGTTTACAAACATTTAAACTCACATAAACAAACAGCCAGACCCGGAACAACTACCTGTAGCGCTCAGGGACCCCGGTAACTGTGTTTGTCAAACGCTCCACGGCCCTGGGGCAGGCATCGGTCCTTATAAGGGACCCCACGCTATGCTGACTGCATCTCTTTGAGGCGCGCGTGGAACACGACGCGCCGTCGACCCGGGCCTGGAACTTACCGGGCGGCGAGCAACCCATTGCTCACCGCCCGCAGGCCCGCGCCTACGGTGGCCGGGAATTTGGTGCCATCTCCCGACGACCAGGGCGTCTCCTGCGGCGGCTGCTAGCGGTGTGAGGACGCCGCAACTGCCTCCTTCTCACGCGCTCCGCCTCCTCCTTTGCGAATTCACTCTAGCCTTGAAGATACTTAAATTGTAATCAGACGGGAAGACCGCCGCAGGCAAATTGTTCAAATCTTTCGATGTACGCGGTATAAAAGACGAAGCGAAATGTATCGTCCGAATCGTATATATATAATATAACTATATTTTTGCTACTAAATTAAAAACTCTGGTCACTGACTTATTTATAACTGTTACCACGCGCTAAGAATAAACTTGATCCAACAAATATAATAAAAACATAAAAGCGAAAAGTTACGTTTCAAATTATAAACATGTTAATAATAAAGTTCCTGTTTTAATTTACGATGACCGGTCATAACAGGCGTGAACATAATATTAAAATCGTTTTAGACGATTTTGAACCTTATTACATGGAAATAAACAAACTATTGAATTTGATCCTAATCAAGTCTACGTGATACTTTTATTATTTTCAAACCTGCCTACCGCAACATTTACTGAAGGTTGCTTTTATTATATAAGTCAAGAAGTTGATTAAGTATTATTACCGTTCTAAATCTAAAACAATAATAACTTAACTGGACTTAGTCGTTGGAATATAACTTGCTTGATTTTTGTTGACTAGAAATATTGGTCAAGGTATTCAAGGGTAGGTAGGTGTTCGAAAGTGATACCGTGGTCCCTAGTGTACAGGCAAGTGAAGGAACACGGGTGGGTTTTAGTCAGTAAAAGTCTGACATACCTTTCCGCTCCACCCAGAGCGGTAGCTGTCATTTAATGATTTCCCACCCACAAAAAAAAGGTTACATATTTAAAAGCTTTCTCGAGTTTTGTTGCTAAACTTTTAACGATAGTTAGATAAGTGATAATGACAAATAGATATCTACTTACAGTCAAGTCTTTATATTTTTTTAGCGTTCCGTACCCAAATCGGACCGATAGGGAACCCTATTTCTAAGCCTCCTTTGTCTGTCTGTCTATCACCAGTCTGTATCTCATGAACAATGATAGCTAGACAGTTGAAATATACACAGACGATGTATTTTTGTTGCCGCTATAGCAACAAATACAACTTTTTATTATTAAATTAATTAAAAACAGAACTTTTTATCATTATTATTATTTTGTATTAATTAACATTAATGCGCGACTCCGACTCGCACTTAGCCAGTTTTTTTTTCTTTCTCAAGTCAGGATATGTAAAACCTTTTAAAGCTGCAGCAAATTATTGCTTAGACAACTCTAATATTGAATTGCCATTATAGCTTGTATTGAATGCCCAAACAAAAATAGTCTTAAAAATAGGTTACGAACAGTTGCCTCAGGGCCGTGGGTAGTTTGAAAGAGTAACCGGTTTCCCTGGGGCGCATAGGCAAGTGAAGGCACAGTGGTGGGTTTTAGTCAGTAAAAGTTTGACACGCCCTTCCGCTCCGCCCAGAGCGGGAGCAGTCTTTTAATGATTTCCCACATATTAAAAATAAAAAAAAAAATAAAAAAAAAGGTTATGAACAGTAAACTTCTATTCGAAAGAAAGAAAAGAAATAATGAAAAAGTATTTATTGTGACTAATACTGGAAGAACATAAAACTAAATTAAGTAATCACAATTAAAAAAATATATAATATAAAAAAGTAATAAAAAGTCAGAAAGCATCATAAATTAAAATGACAAAGTGGCATAATATTGGTTTTTATAAGCGTGATCGTTTCAAAAATCAAAATCAAAGC
>VKGM01002240.1:0-10221 GCA_007844875.1 Busseola fusca | reverse complement strand
ATCCTGTACTTACTTGCTAAGAGTTACATCTAAAATCCAACGACTTGTTACGCTGATGCCGAAGCTCTGTGAACGTGTTCACTGCTTGTCGTCTCGAAAACAAAGGCCGGCTGTAAGTTGTCTCCCGCAGAGAATGACAGTGAATGTCACCATGAATGAAAAATTGATTGAGTGACATAAATATTAGTCGATTTAATAAGAAGGGTTACCAGATGCAAACTAACATCAGGGTTACCAGGTGAAGATAACAGTAACTTCCACTAATGGCGATGATCCCGTCGTACCGCAGATAACTTGGTAAATCGTAGGTACCTATATAGTTTCCACCGAGATTAATATGAACCCGAAAAATACACAAAGACGACAGCCATGAAAGACAAACTAACCTACATTATAGTAAATGTTTGTTACCTTTACACAAGTTGAAGAAAATGGTCCCGAGCGTCAAATTATTGAGAGCTTCAATCTTGAGGCCGCTAATAACAGGCCCCCTGCAAACACCGTACGTGTTCGTTAGTTTTACAGTGCCAAACAGCACCATGTAATCTCAGTAAATTTTCAAAAGGAGAGGAAGAAAAGAAACACTGAGTACTGGGACTCGACTGAATCACAAGACGTCAAAGATGTGACTACTCAAAATGGCTGCGACATGACCCCTGAGGAAGTTATCAGTTGCTAGCGAGCCAGCGACGTAATGCATCATTATAATATGTACCGAATGTCCAAGTCTTTTATAGATAACGACGCAATTGAAAGTAAATATTTTGAGGAATTGTAAGTTTTACAACAAGTAGGTAGTTAGACGTTGAGGTAAATAGGTACATATTATAAGTATTCTAAGCAGATATTTTTAAATAAAATCCTTAATTTTTTTGCTAACTTTACGAACTAAAACTCAGTGCAAATTGGTCGCATTCGTCGAGAGTTCCGTAGGGACCTAACCTTTGTGAGTTCGCAAAGGTCTAGTTTTGACACTAAAGTCTCATCGCTCAATTGGAGACAGACGGTGAACAACGTTGTTCTATTGTCCATTTGATGGGATTGAAACTTAAGGGCAAAGATCACAGACCATATTTTATCTTCGCTAAATAAAGTTATTGTAATAGCGATTCATATGAATATGAACCGTAAAAATATAGCGATAGTATTCATATTAGATTACTTACCAAATTAAAAACAAGATACGGCGCCGTCCATCTTCAGGTACCCTTGCGAGGAGACTTTTACCCAGTGCTCATCCTGCTTACAGCTGATGTGATCCACTGATCCGCTTAATCTAATTTGAGCCTGGCAGCCTTCTAGCCTACGTCTATTACAGGTACCCATTTTGGAACGCAGCGTTGTGTTACGATTTTTTTTTTTTATATAATGGCATCTTGTAGTTTACCTTAAGAGGTCGTGACTACTTAACCGGACTATCCTGTGGTTGCCTTAAGAAAACTCAAAGTTTCCAGCCACGGACATCGTGTTAAGAATTTGATCCTGTCTTTTTATACCCAGAATGCTGCGCATCGCATCACTCTCTCGTTTGCATTTTGACGACGATTATGGATTACTTACTATAAGTGCTCGTAGATAATTTTTATGTAGATAGGTAGCTATGTATACGTACGTCAGGCTTGTTTTAAATACATCAGTTTACCTACTTTCTATCGCCAATTAACGCGGAAGATTACAAAGATCAGGAGTTGTCCATTCATATCTCTCAACAAAGTAGATAAACAACGATCCATTCGAGAATTTTTAATGTACCTACAACATAAAAGTAGTTCTGAACTCATCGTAATAATAATTTGAAGAGTGTTAATGGCTCCCCCATAGACAGGTAGAGGAAAGACAGAGATATTCCCGGTATTTAAAAATGTATCAGAACTTGAGAAGTAATCAGAACTCGGAGTCGAAATCTAAATCAACCCCGCTACTATTAGGCACGCCACAATTGCGGCGGTAAGTCCCCTCTTTGAGGAGTGGCTATAGCCACCACCACGGAGGAGGCGCCACGGCGCCCTTACCTTCCGCCTGACGCAGGTCCTCACAAGGCACGGGTGCTTCGGGAGGTTCCTGTTCCAGATAAGGCGGGAGGAAACGCTAGGGTGTCACCACTGCGTGGATCGCCTAGAGGACACGGTGGAGCATACGGTGGAGATCTGCCCCGCTTGGGCGGATCACCGCCGTGTCCAAGTGGCGGCGATCTCTCGGGTCAGGCCCTGGTCCAGGCCATGGTCCGAAGCGAGAGCGCATGGCAGGCAGTCGCCTCCTTCTGCGAAGCAGTAATGCTCGCAAAGAGAGAGGCGGCCCACGAGAGGGAGAGGTGGTCGCAGCGCCCTCTCGCCCCTAGCCACCGCAGGAGACGCCCTGGTCGTCGGGAGATGGCACGAAACTCCCGGCCGGGTAGCTCGCCGCCCGGTAAGGACCAGGCCCGGGTCGACGGCGCGTCGTGTTCCGCGCGCGCCTCATAGAGATGCAGTCAGCATAGCGTGGGGTCCATAAGGACCGATGCCTGCCCCAGGGCCGTGGAGCGTATCAAAGAGTAACCGGGGTCCCTGGGGCGCATAGGCAGGTGAAGGAACATGGGTGGGTTTTAGTCAGTAAAAGTCTGACACGCCCTTCCGCTCCGCCCAGAGCGGGAGAGGTCATTTGATGATTTCCCACCCACTAAAAAAAAAAACCTAAGTTGTCACCGTGGTATTTCTAGATCGGCTGGATGGTCCATTCTTGGAACCAAAAATAATAAAAGAAATAAACTAACCCTAAGCGCTTTCGGTAACAGAGTTCTACGGGTTCTACATAACACACCAACAGTAGAAATCATTTTCATATTGACAGTTGAACAACATCCATTGCATTATTTACTTTGTTTAGCAGACAAGTTGTTCGAACATATAAAGCAGTGTATTAGCAAAAATCCTTCAGAATGATTCAGATCGTGATTGATATTGTGTTACGCAATTAGGGTGCTGGTATACCTATCACTAATGGAGCCAAAATTGAACCTAGGACATCAAATGACAGTACACATGTTGTGAAAAGAGTAATGTATTGCCATTAGTCAACGCAAATAAGCAAGCTTTCGGTAACGGAAGCCAACTTTGCATTTCCACGTCATTGTTGGTAGTCATGCGATCCTATATTTAACATTTCATTGTGACTTGAACCAACTTGACCTTTTCAAAACAGTTCGAGGACCGATTGTTCACTTTTGAAGGATTTTTAGGACATTTTACTCATTTGTTTTGTATGTGTGACTTTAGATGTCTCAGTAGTCATTGTATTAAAGTGGATGAGTATTCGATTCGTAACACAACACTCTTAAAGAATGACATAGCTTTATTAATAAAATATGCAATACACACCACGTTTGAGTCAATACATTTTAATCGAAACCTCTTTGGAAGACTAGAAGACCACAGTTTTATGCCCTAATCAGATTCAAAACAACACGTGCACAATTTGTTCCGAAAGACAAACGATAACCCTTATATTTTATAAGGAGGAATTGCCGGCATAGCCCGCGAAATTCAAATTTTCTTACGTATTCTCCATCCAATTTGCAGACAGTGCATTAAAGATACAACCTACCTAACAGGTTGTATGTTTAATAAAAAATGATTCGCGATCGTAACAAGTATCTAAGAATGTATTTTATGGAATTATAATAACTTAATTAAAATCATCAACACAACTCTTACCCTGTTATTCCAAAACGTGGACTAAAGTTAGACCTGCCGATCGATTCTGTAAAAATCTCACCGTGAAAAGTTGGGTGACGTGAGCTGTCAGTAGTGTCAATCCCTTAGCATTAGTTGAATGACTGCTCACTGCACGCTCACGTCACCTAAGTTTTCACGGTGAGATGGTTACAGAATCGCACTGCTGGTTTAAAAGTGATGCTGTCACTTTTATTTTCTTAACCCAGATAAGCCTGAAACTAAAATTTTCTGAAAATTTTGAAAAAAGTGATATTATTTAGTTTATTAGATCTTATGCAACATAAAAAAAATTATGAAAAAAAAATTAAGTGTAAGGCTTTCAGGGAAACAGCCGTCCTATATGTAGGACAGTAGGATAATAAGAGGAAATAAAAGACCATTTATGACAAAACAGAATGTAATCAAAAAGTGTAGTTTATTAGATAACTATTGATTATATTACCCATTGTTATATGTAATTTACTAGATTAACACTATTTATGAATGATATGTTTCAAAACACTTGACACACACTCCAACATCACATTTCTTGCAACGTGTCAAACATTTTTTGTGACATTGACGACAGTGTGTTTGCTTCGATTGAGGAATAACCAGATGATTCATTTGGTCTTTACGACTATCAGCATGTTCATGATGGGAGGGTCGGCTAGGCCCTCTTTTGGCATTTTTTCTGTTTGATTCAATCAAAGCAATTGCTACCCTTCTGCGAAAGCCAAGATGATCCAGTTTTCCATGATTTATTTTATATAACTGCCATGCATTATGTTCGGCAAGATCAATCATGTGTGTGAGCAACGGCATGTACCATTTCTTACCTCGTATACCAATTCGGTAATGTGAAATATTTTCATCAGACCGATCCACTCCTCCCATATATTTGTTATAGATGGACACCATATGTGGTTCTTCTATGACAATGTTTCTCTTTTCACTTTGTGAGAAGCGTTTGGCAGATTGTTTAGGATTTATTCCTACAGCATTAGAAGCAATACTGAATATATTATTGTCATGCCATTTAGCAATAATGAACGTGTTGTCATGTGTCGTTCTGTAATCGACAGCACCACGTTCCTTTTTTTTCAGTAACTTCGATGTAATCAGAGGACAACTAGATGTCCTGTTTTCTCGAACTGTCCCAGTGCAACGAAGGCCTTTCTTTGTTATCTCTTCCAGCAAGGGCGTCCCAGTAAAAAAATTATCAAAAACTACGTGGTAAGGAAGGTCGAAGCCACGTGAAATCAGCACATCGCAAAAAGTGAGAACAACGCTTGCACCCAGCCCCAATTCTTTATATATTGGATTGCACATAGTTGTAGCACCTTGGTATGGTTCCATCCATAAAACATACCCTAACCGTGTAGCACCAACCCAAGCTTTGAACCCGTACCTAATAGGTTTACCTTTTATGTGCTGTTTGCAGCCATGTCTACCATAGTAGGGGATCATGGCCTCATCTACACTGTAATGCTCTTCAAGAGGAGAAAACTCTAAGAACTTTTTATTTAGAAGTGTAACTAGGGGGCGTACTTTTGTGTATTTGTCTTGCAAATCCAGATTATCATTGACATGAAGGTGGCGAAAAATAAAGTCAAATCTATCCCTAGTCATAGCCGAGCTGATCAATTCATTCTTTGTATCAGGGGAGTTTTCCCAATACATTCTTCTACGGGGGAGCCATGAATAACCACTAACCAACAATATGCCGATGAAACATTTCATATCTTCAGTGGTTATGTCTCCAGGCAAATTCTTTTTGACAGCATATTTATTGCTCTCTGACACCAACAACGAAATAACATCTTCATCTAAGAAGTTTTCAAACCACTCAATTGGGCGCTTATCTTGGCAAGCGCCTTGAACATCTGGCCAATTCACGGGATTTTTTGCCAAGTCCCGTTTTCTCCATGCGTAGGTACGCCTACGTTTAGTTCGACCTGTAGAATCAGAAGGTTCTTCTTCTGTATCACTCACCATAATCTGCCCTTGAATCATTACTTCAGCCGGTTGAAGCAGAATGTTTCGTGGCAAATTATTCAAAGTTACATTATCTTCTTCACCCGAATCTTCGTCAGTGAGACAGTCAGGATCAACAGGAGGAGGTAGAATACATATCAGTCGTTCTCTATAATCTTCTTCATTATCAGAAACATTTTCTAAAGCATCTAAAATTTCATGCGCAGCTAACGGTCTGTAAAGAAAAAGTTGTATTATTGTACTAAAATCATGTATATTATCCTACTGTCCTATATATAGTACGCTAGTATTTGTAACAAGTTATACGTAATTTATTTATATTATTTTGCTAGAATATTTATTTAGTACAAAAGTTAAGGTTATCAACTAGATATTAACACAGAAAAAAACAACTCACGAGTAAAATATAACTTTTTATACATACCTGTCATTTGCCATGTCTGCAACGCACTTTTATTACACACTTATAAGGTAAAATATAAGGTAAAAACTGTTAAAATAACTGTCTTTTTATTTTTTCTAATAAAGCTGACACGTTTCTTACTGCAAATCATAAGACTAAATAATCTTAGATAAAGAGGGTATTCTGATATTTTTTTTTATTTCTACTGTCCTAAATATAGGACAGTAGGCTTATCTGGGTTAATAAGTATCTACCATACCACTAAATTTGTTACTGTGATGTGATCAATAGGAAAATAGTTTGAACTGTTTGTTGTATCGCTTCATTTTACCTAAATAAACTTACATTTAATTATTAAACTAAGATACATACAGGTTAGGTTAGGTAAGGACATAAAGGTTATTTACTACATTGTGCTCATATTATTTGGGCACAATGTAGTAAATAACCTTTATGTCCAACTGCGTATTCAATTATTTCACTCATTCAGTGTGTACCTATGGTAGAGTGATTTTTTCCTTCTGAAGTCTTAAACTGTGTGATTTCCAAGAAGCTAAAATATACATTATGACATATATGGAAGTAACGTGTATATATGGGTTTAAAGATAAGTTCGTGAGTAATAGCGTCAAGATCCTATTTGGCTATAAGTACCACCACCTTGTTCGTAAAGCACTTCATTACTTTTTCTTAGTTATTTTTTTTTAAATTACGTTAGTTGAAAACAACTGTAATACCAATTATATTTTATTCAGAAAATTCAAAATGAGATGTTAGCACTTTAGCTCTTATTTCTCTACGTGCAAGTGCCTCTACGTGTCTCAAGTCACAACACATTCGGCAGAGTTGTTGATGACACGTTCGGGAATTAGGGTGGGAGATGGTTTAATATTTATGGTAGGAGTCAATGTCTTCAATTCCCATTGTAGCGGGTTTGTTTTGCTCCTGCTATTACTCATACGATGTCGCAGCGCGGTACGACTCAGTTACTGGCCGTTTGCTACCGTATGCGCCTTTATTGAATACTGATAAGTTTACTCATACCACACCGTGAGTTATTGTTTTCATATGGCAATACTTTAGCCAAGGCCGAGTTCGTTATACGTGTATATTGGACAGATTTGGTTATGCGCCTAACGTTTCCCGGGCGATAGCAATATTTATGAGGTAGGTATTAGGTAATTCAGATTAGGATTTAATTTCATGATTTTGCTACACCCGAGTAGGTACATCGACACCGCCCATATAAGTACCAAATGTTGTTAACAAGTATTGATCCTAATATTATATATCTGTTTGCCTATCTGTGTTTTATAACCTATATGATCTTAACGAAATCTTAATTTATCTTAATAAAACAGTTTGTTAGCAAATTGTTTATTTATTTATTTATCTTCTTACATCTACCATTACAGGTTACCCCAATGCGATAAATGTGGCTATAGTTACTTAACATTACACATAACAAATTACAAACAATGCACTCCTTGTGAATTCACTCAGAGAACAACAAAATAAGTCCGTCTCCCTCGCTATAATGTTGAGCATGCGGAGTGCGCGCGTCAGCGGCGCCTCTCTCAAAAGATTGGACCGAGAGCGCGGTTCCACTAGCAGTGGCGGCTGTCCTCGTCGCCACACGTACCTGTCTGGAACACACAGACCCACCTGCCCTAAAACAACTGCATTATCCACCTTTCCCCTCAGTAGCTTAAACTTATATGACTTGAGTGCAAGATCCCTCCTAACCCTTAGTTCATCGTATCCCACCATACCTAAAATAAATAAGGTTGGATACATTAACGGGTAAAAGGGATAGACTCCGTAATAATACTTATATAAATACCTTATGAATTGATTTTGTACCCGCTCCAGCATGAGACTATATGTGTTGTGATCACTACCGACAGTACATAAGTGAGGTCTAACTAATGTGCTTAGCTATATATCTTAGGACATAATTATATTATTACAGATGTGTGATGTTTCTATTAACTAGTAATTCTTTAATTTTATACTCAGCGAGAGCAAGATATGGCATATTATCTTGGCAAAAAACATATTATTTTCGCTACAGAAAGATAATAATTTACTTACCTGTTAAATATATCCGCTTCTGAACACGAGCCACCTTTTCAACAGTTCATTCAATGAACTATCATGGGGATAGTATTGTTGTTATTGCTATGGTCTCAGTAGGCCCACGGATCGGCCAGAGTGTATGTTGTTATCAATCAACAGACGCTGCTAGCTGCCATCCATCTTCTTGAGGTGATCTTTCGGTCCCTTTTAAAGACACCCACGTAACCTATTATTTTAAGCCTACCTACCGACCTTACGAAAATATATCTTTTTAATTTCCAAGAACGTAAGTACGCAGTTCAATAGTTGCGTAATATCCAGGAGTGGACTACTTTATAGCCGTCGCTTGTTAAGGGGTTAGATCTTACAGCAGTCGGATGCAATATCAAGAAACAAGTTTAGTCACCACGGTTGGTTCTACGCCGTCCCCATGTAACCCTCACTCAGTGCCCTAGCTAGTACACTTTAAGAAAGGTCTATGTTCTGCTGAGGACGTGATAGACTGCCTAAAGTAATTATAGTAGGCTTCAAAGTAGTAGCCACATAATTTTTCAAAACTGTCGTGTCTGTCTATACCGTCCAAAATTAGGAAAAGCACTCTCGATACGGATAAACCAGACGTATGCCAAACCGTATGTTGAAATTTTAGTGCTTGGTTGGTATTATAGGTGCGTGTTGCGCAGAGCTAAGTGAGCGTCGACGCCGGCGGCGCGGCGGCGGCGCCTCGTACCCGTCGTGTTTACGTCTAATTTAGGCGCGAGCGCCGCGACGTCGCCCCCGCGCCTCCCGCGCGCTGTCCATTGAACACGCCGCCGGTACGCGCGCGGTTATTTCGGCATGCCGAACGCGGCACTGCGACGCCACGGAATATCCTCACACTGCTACTTTCTTGTGGTGTCGAAGTAGGTTACGGAATAATATTGATTTATCTGCATTTACAGGTTCGATAACCTTTGCCTTACGAGATTCAGCATTTTAGAATCAATAATGATGCTTTTCTCTACCACGGCTCCCAATAATGGAAACAAAATTTCTTGGAGCACCATTAGAAAAACATTAATTTATTTAGTCCAATGAAACATCTAAAATAGAACACCACATGGACGAGTTGGGCATAGTCCATGGACAGAGCGACGAGTTGACTTAAAATTGGCTCCAAGGCTACGGCAAGTCTAGAGCCTTCCCAATATTAGGTGTCTGAAAATAATTTGGTTTTTAAACATGTAAATTATAATGTTTTTATTTTATTAAGTATGTAAATAATTGATCACTGGCTTCTGTGAAGGAAAACACTGTGGGGAAACCCACACACTCATAATAAACTCAGAAACGTGTCGTTAGTAATGTCCTAAAAACAGTTACAGGTAGAGTCATCTGGCACGAGGTGCAAAAGTGATGCAGGGAATGTTAACTTGATTCATACAGTTAACAGGTAGGTACCGATTTGTAACCGACTTCAAAAAACTAGGAGAAGGTTCTCCGTTCGCCAGTAATTTTTTGTTTTTTTTTTTTTTATTAATTTTTGTTACCTTAGAACTTTCGACTGGTTAAACGGATTTTGATGATTTTTTTTATTTGAAATCTGGTGCTTCCCGTGTGGTTCCATTTCACATTGTTCCAGTTCTGACAATGGCATCCATAAGAAAACCGTATAAGTCTTATATTTGCTTTAATATGTGCACGACAAATGGACGAATTACTCAATTTCACGCCAACCGATTTCGATGATTCTTTTTTATGTGAAAGGATATACTTTCAGTTTGGTCCCTTAAAATTTTTTAAATTTTTTATCAAAATCGGTTCAGTAGTTTGGTTTTTAGGGTTCCGTAGTCAACTAGGAACCCTTATAGTTTCGCCATGTCTGTCTGTCTGTCTGTCTGTCTGTCCGTCCGAGGATAATCTCAGAGACCGTTAGCACTAGAAAGCTGAAATTTGGTACCAATACGTATATCAATCACGCCGACAAAGTGCAAAAATAAAAAGTGGAAAAAAATGTTTTATTAGGGTACCCCCCCTACACGTAAAGTGAGGAGTGATTTTTTTTTTCATTTC
>VKGM01002239.1:0-10713 GCA_007844875.1 Busseola fusca | reverse complement strand
AAAAAATCACTTCTCACTTTACGTGTAGGGGGGGTACCCTAATAAAACATTTTTTTCCACTTTTTATTTTTGCACTTTGTCGGCGTAATTGATGTACGTATTGGTACTAAATTTCAGCTTTCTAGTGCAAACGGTCTCTGAGATTATCCGCGGACGGACAGACAGACAGACAGACAGACATGGCGAAACTATAAGGGTTCCTAGTTGACTACGGAACCCTAAAAATAAAGCTATTATAACAAAACCAAAGATGTCATAAAGAACTCAAAATTAAATCACTCAAGATTTTTCGCTGGTACATAATAAACGTAATTTTCCTTTTCTTTATGAATCAGTTTCACTTATACGCCCCATTAAAAGTTTCAAGTCGGCTTTCCTAGCTCCGCAGATCTCTTGAAACCGGAGTTATAGTGGTGATTTTTCTAGCTTATTGTTGGAAATTGCCATCATTTACCTCTTTATATTTCTGCGAACTGCGGCCTGCTGCGCTGTTGGATTTGGCGTAATTACAGTAAGCTGTTTGGAGAACTGCTCGGTTTTATTAAAGTCAGGAGAGTAAGGATCGTAATAAAATAAATTAAATAATAGGTAAAGTATTTTTGATGGTTTAAATTTAACACGAGCAACTAGAGGTATATACATTTTTTTTTAAATACGAACGCGCTCGTCGTAAGGTAATTAGGATACTCATATTCAGTGGTGAAGGACTAAAGACTAAGAAACTGAAAACTAGTGCAAAACAAAAGACCATGAAAAATCTGAAATCAGAGCAAAATACTCGTATATCTACTACCCATGGTAAAATCATACGGGTCACTCCAGTATCCCAACTATAGACTATTCGCGGGGGGCAGTGCAGGTGCGGCCAGATTATAAGGCAGATGAGATCATTCCACGGCCAATTGCTGGCTCAATCGCCTCTCAATTAGGTAATTGTACTTATGAGCACGCTACGCGTCCTGCCCGCCTCCAACTGACAACAATGTAACTGCTTACTGCTCGATTACTCACCTGGTAGTACGAATTAACTGGTGCCACAGTTAAACAGCTGCGAGAGATGAAATATGAAGCAAAACTGTATAATTATGAGATCTTTAGGAGACCATAGTAGACATAGGAAGGCTTGACGGGTAACAGATGTTTGAAAGAAAGAACAAGCGCAAATAAATTAGAATAAGGGTAGAAAGAAGGACGAGTTGAGGGGTTCTAATAATCTTCGTTTCTGAATGACAGTGACTTTAGTTGCAAGGCTATACAAAGGAGGCGTCTCTTATTTGTAATGGTCTCCCAGAAGGCGAACGAAAAGATTATGATACTTACTATAATTTGGAGTAGCATCTAGTAACAGTCCGTAACTTTCACGAATCTGTTTTCTACATATATTTTGTACAAACTAGTAGCGTATATGTATATACTAAATGTATAATCTCAGGGGTACGCAAAATACGCGCATTGTCGTGGAGTTGCGGGCACCAGCCCGTTACACCTATTACCTATACTAAATCTATTATTTCTAAGGTGTGATAAAAATAAATCGTTTGCGCCATTAAAAATAGTTTAATTTGATGGTGACACCATGTTTTCTTCCATGAGCAATAGAATATAAAAACTTTGTTCCTACATAGCTACCTTTGTGGACCAATGGGACTATGTATAGTAAGGTCACTGTAACGTGAAACTTGGCATGTACGGTCTCAAGTTTATTGGAGAACTTTGACGTATTTTATGGCAAATACTTTGAATTCCACGTGTCAGCGTAGGTACGGTCCTTGGTTTAAGGTCGACTCGAAATACAAAGAGAATAAAAGATACATAAATTCGTACAGTTTCTCCGAAACTTTCTTACGTTTATACTTTTATACATAGTTAACTATATGTAACAACCCGTGGCTTTAACATTTTCAAGATCAGTTTGACCAATAATTCCTTTCATATCTCAAATATTATGTGTCTTATTACAATTTTCATTAATTGTTGTATTTTCCTTACTTGCAGATTCTACTGGGATCTATGTATGTTACTACTGCTCGTGGCAAACCTGATCATCCTGCCAGTCGCCATCTCCTTCTTCAACGATGACCTCAGCACACGCTGGATCGCCTTTAATTGTCTTTCCGACACCATATTTCTTATAGATATCGTTGTTAATTTTAGAACAGGTATGTATTCATTAAATATTTACAAAGAACGTACAGATTATATATAGTGCCATAAATTTTATTATGTTATTCTCTCATCTTTCCAGGAATAATGCAGCAAGATAATGCAGAACAAGTGATATTAGATCCCAAGTTAATAGCGAAGCACTATTTGAGGACATGGTTCTTCCTTGACCTCATCTCTAGTATACCACTAGATTATATATTTTTGATCTTCAATCAGGTAAACGTACGTTGCAATTTGGCCGTGTTGTTCTTATTACTATAGTTTTAAACTGTCTTTTATGTTGTTGATATTCTGTTTCAGCTTGGGTGTTCATTTGTTTTATAGACAATATGTTGTTATTGTTTCCGTTTTGTTTTTGTTTCTCATTGTGAACTTTTACCCAACCGCCACGAGAACCTGTGCGTCATCGTGTATTAAATTTAGTATTTGTATTATCAGGGTCTAAGAGAAAATGCAAAGGTTTGATTATAGCACATCACTTTCATTCTCATCGAAGTCTGTCCTATTTAATTTATTATAATTTCGACACACTCAGAAAATCACCTGCACGTCATCATCAGTAACCCATATGATTTCTTGATGTTGTTCTATTCTCCGCTGTGTAAGCGACCTACGTATCCGATTATGTGATCGTATGGGATACTTAATCCTTTTCTAAAAACATTTAAAGATTTTACTCAGCACTTTCCAACTTATTGCACGAGCTATTCTAAATTGCTTCCACTAAATTGCACTCTATTGTTCCGAAGGTGTTTATTGTATATCTTTATAATTTGGTACTTAGGTATATACAGTTGTATTTCCTATTCTAAGCTCTACATTGGTCACATGCACGTCGTCTTCTTTCTACCTCCTAATATTTGGTTTCCTATCTTCGAGTTGTGTACAGCATGGTCTCAAAGCTTCCTATTGTAACAATTACCACTTCTGAATAATT
Organism: Busseola fusca; assembly: GCA_007844875.1. Classification (NCBI taxonomy): domain Eukaryota; kingdom Metazoa; phylum Arthropoda; class Insecta; order Lepidoptera; family Noctuidae; genus Busseola; species Busseola fusca. The sequence continues at coordinate 7,610 of VKGM01002239.1, read as the reverse complement.
TTGGTTTCCTATTTATCATATTTATAACATGTCTTTAGTTTTGTACTTATACGTATATATTATTAATTTATCTTTTGGTTTTAATTTTATAACAGCTACAACACGACCAAATTGTAATATTAACAATTTACACTGACATGGCTAAATGACCCTCTATATAACTTATAAATTGCATTAGTACTGAAGCTTAATATGATAGATTATCCACTGAAGGAAGTTTACCAGCCTGTCCTTTACATACTATACAGCTTTCACCAATAAATAATAGACAGTATCCCCCACTTGAAACTCTACTAAAATTGTAAATTTACAAAACATAATTATAACATGTTATTATGCTTCAGCACTTTTCTTTGGCTGACAAAATCTTTCAAATACTGCAATTATGCATGTCTTCAACACTTCGTCTGTATAAACTGAATAGGAATAGCGGCTAGATGCGATGCTCTGAGCTGAATGAATTTGTTTTAGAGCATCAATATACTAATCATCACCATTTAAATCGTGTGTTTTATGTTGACAGGACTTTAGTGAAAGCTTTCAAATTCTTCACGCGGGTCGTGCACTAAGGATACTTCGGTTAGCAAAACTACTATCTCTGGTGCGGTTGTTGCGGCTGTCCAGGCTCGTCCGATATGTATCACAATGGGAGGAAGTATATGTAAGCCATCATGCCCTTCTGACCCACATACCATGGGTTGCCTCTGACTACTTGCCACTAACACTGCTCTAATATACATTACGCTCACATTTACTAACACGACATGACTAAATACGCTACTAAAACTTACTATAATATTGGATTAATTATTATTTGCAATGAATAATGAAATTTTCAAAATTTTTGTCGATTATAATATAATATCTTCTAATTGGCTACTACTGTACGTGATTTTGATGAAAATTGTTGTGATAATGATGAGTAATAATGTTAACTGTTTTAGCGTAGTGATCCTAATGACGTAATATGGAGTTTTGTTGTAATCCTGTATTATACCATTGATCCCGCCCCCACTGTATGTGAGCCCCACGTCCCGCTCTGCACTTCTCTACTGCTTCTCTGCAAGCTTCTTTCTGCCTGAGCACGCTCTCACTCGTGAAGTCTGATCTATCTCTTGTTTCTGCGCCCGCGCCGCGAACCACGCCCGCGACGTGTCCGCCGACCCGAACCGTCCCACACTTGCCAACATGACATATTATTTGCCAAAATGTTAATATTATGTTGCCGCTTTTAAAGCTTCTAGTACTACTCGTGCATTGAAGCTGACGTTCTGTAAATACATAACTAAATTCAATAAACGTCATGAACATTGTTCCTCCATGAGTAGTCTTACGCGATCAATGATTTCAAACGCCTTCCGATCCAAATACCTGCCTGTTCAATGAAAGTGAGCACGTAGTTTCCGAATAATATGTAGACCTTTAGGGGAAAAAGCAACTCGCATTCCGAGAATTACACCTCGCCTCATAAGAAGCAAATGAAACAAATCATTACCAGCAACTGTTGCATAACATTAGAAAGTTAGAATTGGCAACACAAAGAGTAGGTAGTGGTTACGTCCGAACAACGTACAACCAACGGTAACGAAGCGGAGAGTCAGTGAGAAGTGGAGTACGGGGAGGGTGTGGCGACGACATCGCAGTGACGGTGTTGTGTGCAGATGAGCCCTGCGCCGCAGCCGCGCGACGAGCCGGGCGACGCGGAGAGCGGCTCGCGCGACCTCGCCTCGCAGGTGCAGCATGCCCCGCCGCGCGCTAGCGCATCCGTAGGGGACTAGCCCGCGTCCACTCGTCTCGGTGTTAGTGCATCCTGTGTGTGCCTGCACGCGCCCCAGCTCCGCCCCGCACACCTCGCGCGACCTTTGCCCGCCGACCTCTCCGCGCTTCGGGCGCGCCTGGCTCTCTTCCTACTATCTCGTGTTTCTCGCTTGTTTTCTAGATCTTGCAGAATCTTCAAAAAAAGCGCACGGAACGGAGGGGACGTCTCAGCTCCGACGTTGCCAACAAAAAGAAGGGTGGCACCAAAAGCAATCTAATCTTCAAGGTAACCAGGGTCGGCACGAGCCGGCGCGCATGTGCTCGTTCGCCCGCTTAGCATGTTGCCGGCGGCGCCACCCGGCGTCCCTTAGTCCGCTGCGTTCGCTTCGCTTTCTCTCTTTCTTTGGCGTTTCTGTTTCCAACCCTCGTCCCGCCGGCGGCCGCGCGGGCTGAGGCGCGCAGAGTGCGGTCGCGCGACCGCGCGGCGGCCGCGGCCGCGCGACCGACACCACGCCGCCACCACGCATGCTCGCTCGACAACTCGTCTCACGCGTTCATATTTTATTTCTCACTTCTTTACGACTCCATCGGTAGAGAATCATCGCGATGCTTGACCTCGAGCGTCCTTGTCGCGCGCAGTCCGCACGGCTTCCTTTAGAGGCGACATCACCTCTGTTGCTGACCTCGTTAATTTATTTTCTTCTCTTTCCAGTTCCTCAACATGGCTTCAGTTTTCATGCGGATATTCAACCTAATCTGCATGATGTTGTTGATCGGACACTGGTCCGGTTGTTTACAATTCCTCGTTCCTATGTTGCAAGGATTCCCACCAAACTCCTGGGTTGCAATAAACGAACTGCAGGTCAGTATGCAAATGTTAATTTTATAAGACTTAACAGTGCTCTGAAATGTTGGAATAAAGAAAAAACAAACAGAGAATGGTTTCGCACTTTTTCATAAAGCAATCAAGAAGTACCGTCATAGAAGACTTCAACGAGATGAATAGGTGTTATGACAATGCATGTATGTAAACACCACTCTTGTGTAAACACGAAAGTAAACAGAAATATTAGAACTGTCTATAAACAAAAAACTATAAAATCAACTAAATCTGCGACCAATGTTGTAAAATTGACTCAACACATGAAATAACGGGATATTATCATGACTTTCCAGGAGGCCTTTTGGCTAGAACAGTACTCGTGGGCGCTGTTCAAGGCCATGTCGCATATGCTGTGCATCGGGTACGGCCGCTTCCCGCCGCAGTCGCTCACGGACATGTGGCTCACCATGCTGTCCATGATCTCCGGAGCCACCTGTTACGCACTCTTCCTCGGTCACGCCACCAACCTCATCCAGAGTCTTGACTCTTCACGAAGACAGTACCGAGAAAAGGTATACCTGCAACTCTTTTATAGCATCCTTTGCATAAAACCAATCACCATTTTTAGTTGATTTTTCCTCTTAACCTTTTTCTAATGTCGAAGATAAATCGTTATGAACACCTGCAGAGTCAACTTTATGGACATACCTAAATTGGACGAAGTTTCGGTAAAAGAACTTCTGAATAAGTATTCCATGATAAGTCTCGAACTATATCATTACATCAGAATCGTACATGCATGTGTTTGACTAAATTTTCTATGTAATATCCCCATCTAATAAAGCGATCACTAAAGCCTTCATTGCCTGTTTCAGAGATTAGACGTGAGTACAAAGAGAATGTTTGTTTAGTGTTTCACTGGTTGTTATTACAGATTCAATCATCTGCACCAATACTCATGTCTCCCATCAAAATAACAAAGTCATTATTTCGTACATTTCACAAATATTAACGGGTGTTCATAACTGTTTACTTCCATGGGTACTAACTGCTGGACTCTGTTCGTTAGGGTTATACATGCGTGTATTGTTGATGAGTCGGTTTGCAGGGGTGTAGTTTGTCCTTCAATATAAAGTGAAGTTGTCGCTAACAGTCCGTGGTTTTTGAAGCTGCATGATTTTATATTTGCTGTAGGCGTGTGTGATTCGCGACATTCCATTGTTTCACGTTTTATAGCTTCATGTGTACGTATTCTAGGTGAAACAAGTGGAAGAGTACATGGCGTATCGGAAGCTGCCTCGAGAGATGCGACAGCGGATCACGGAGTACTTCGAGCACCGGTACCAGGGCAAGTTCTTCGACGAGGAGCTGATCCTGGGCGAGCTGAGCGAGAAGCTGCGGGAAGACGTCATCAACTACAACTGTCGCTCGCTCGTCGCCTCCGTGCCCTTCTTCGCCAACGCTGACTCAAACTTCGTATCCGACGTTGTGACCAAATTACGTTACGAAGTCTTCCAACCTGGTGAGTTTTTATATTGACCGGAGAAAATACTCGCAGAATATTTACAAAACACCTACAGAATATTCATAAAACCATTTACCAGCAGCAGCTTCGCCTGCGTGGAGGTCGGAAATGATCCCACTGGAATGTACGACCGGGATAAACAGTATACTATGTCCTCACCAAGTCATGGTCTATCCGTGAGCCTATTTTATTAAAATCCGTTCAGCCATTAAGGGCTGACAAAGTAACAGACACAGAGTTACTTTCGCGTTAATAAATAATATTAGTTAGATTTTGAAACGTACCAATGATATGAAAACAAAATACTAATGTATCTAATGTTATGATTTCAGGTGATATCATCATCAAGGAAGGAACCATCGGGAGCAAAATGTATTTCATCCAAGAAGGCATCGTGGACATCGTCATGGCTAACGGAGAGGTGGCCACGAGTCTGTCAGACGGTTCCTACTTTGGTGAAATCTGCCTTCTGACGAATGCTCGTAGAGTGGCCTCCGTCCGCGCCGAGACATACTGCAACCTGTTCTCCCTGTCCGTGGACCACTTCAACGCCGTGCTCGACCAGTACCCGCTCATGCGACGGACCATGGAGAGCGTTGCGGCCGAACGACTAAACAAGATAGGGAAGAACCCCAACCTGGTGGCGCACCGGGAGGATGACACCACGTCCGAAGGCAACACTATCAATGCCGTGGTGAACGCGCTGGCGGCCGAGGCCGAGCACGTGAGCCTATCGGACGACAGCGTGGCGCGCCTATCGGAGCGCTCGCTGGGCCTGGCGCTGCAGCCGCTGCAGGCCGCGTCGTGCCGCATGGCGGGCGTGGCGCTGCCGGGGCTGGGCGTGGCGGCTCAGCTACCGCGGCCCAAGTCCGAGCACGACTTCAGCGCCGCCGCGCCGCTGTCGGCCGGCAGCGCCGCCTTCCACAAGTCCGATGCGGGCATCGCGCCCTGACGCCGCACGCTGTGCTAGTGCGCGACATAGCAATACTAGGCTTAGTGCGAGCGTCCCGCGGCACGCTCGCTAGTTGTAGCGTAGACACGAGTATTATAGCTGCGACTTCGCCGGGCGGACTACGCGCCGCCCGTTGAATCTCATTTTGTGATCTTATACTTAATTCTCCTGTGTTATAATTTAGGTTAAATTTTATATCATTGACGCTGTGAGGAATCGGCGAATACGTGACGTATTCCGATTGTATAGATATACCTGTTATATATTGAAGAATGATACTATTGAATCTTTATAGAGATACCTTGCCATTAAAAGAGGAAATAATTATATAGACTAGACTGAAATGTAAAGATATCACTATTTTATGCTTTGTTGGCGTATGAAATAGACCTCTATTGTTGATGCGGAATATTCGATCGCGAAGTTAAGTACGAAGTGTATTAAACGTTCCTGATTATCACGATTCAGAGATTATTATATTGGAAGCTCTTTAATTATAAAGTTGGATCGTGGGAGGGGGTACAGATGGAGTGAGGCGAGAGGGCGTGGGTCGCCCGTGTCACCCCACGCACCGCACACAGTCAACGCCGAGCAGGCGCGCGGCCCTCGGCACTGTCGCCACGATCTGCGTCGGCGACTGTCGTCAGTGCATTTTAGCCGTGGCAGAAGCGCGCATGGTCACCTAATCTGTATTCGAGATTTATTTGACAAAAATGTAAACAAAAACGAGTTTGTGGAAAAATTAAAATAAAGTTCAGTTGTAATGCTACAACTTCAAATATTACAGCTTTGAACAAAAATAAAGTTAATATTTGTTTAACGTGAAATAACATTTTGAAACATATTTGAATCGACTGTTCATTATTTACAGATTCTATGAAAACATATAAAGTCCTTTTTTCTATCCTTCTCTCACCCACTCCTAGGTAAAGGCCTCCTTTCTATCTTTCTCGAGCCAGTGCAGGACGCACTGACTCACGATTTTGATAGAACCTATTTAGTTCTCTCTCCTACGTGGCCAACCGTGGCCCCCATCTTACTGTCTCAGGGTTCCAGTTCCGTGCTATCTGAACAGAGCCCGTAGTTTATCCAGCATGCGGCAGACATGTCCTACCCAGCCCTAATAGAGTTGTGCAGCTTTTAAAGATCATTTACATCCTGAATATCTATTATTTTCGTCAATATTTTTCATGAATGGAAACAGATACTTAGTTGTATAGTTAGAATCTGCCAAGAGATATTATGGATATAGCAATGACCGCTATTCGCTATTGCCATGCTAAAATGCACCAACATTAGTATGACGCTCGCGCGGGCCGAGAGCCGCTCGTCGGCGGCGGCGGAGCGGCTGCGCCCGCGCACCACTGCACAAGCGACGCACAACTGAACAGAGCCTCACGCGCGATTCCAATAGCACACGGTTGCTTTCTTCATTTAATTATAAGTAGTATCTACCGATAATCGGCATAATTAGCGCAAACAATTCTCTCAGTTTCTTAAGTAGAGGTGGATCAGTAGCGCTTCGAATCTTTTGAGAGTCGTTTCTGTATGTAAATATTGTAATATCGAGGATTTGCCTTAGCGCGGTTCGTTTGAGCGGAGTGTTAGCGGGCGCTCGTTCGAGCGTCCCAGTCAATTATCCGAGCGCTCGCATTGCGCGACGGACGTCTCGGCTCTCGATGCACTACTACACTTCATACCTTGTTTTTAATTGTAGGTAAAAATAATTTATTGTCGATAGTGATCATTTCGTAGGAGTAAGTAGGCCGGAGCGTTAACAAATTCGGACGAATTACATTATGTGATAGAGCAGCGGTCGGCTGCGCGTGGCCCGCGGCCGCCGACTCGGCGACTCAGTACTCAGTAGGTAGACCCGTAGATAGCGCAGTTACCGCATGACACTGATTTTTTGACATGAACTTACTATCGTTTGAATCTTTCGATAGCCACATTAGTTACTTCTGGCGATAATATTGGCTTACCGCAAACGCTTATACATTTTTGAATAACTTAGCCTAACTTAGGTACTATTTATTATAATGAGCGACATATCCTAGCGAGGCTCAGTCCAATATTAGTTCTGTCGCCGAGCCGACGGCCGCGCCGGCGTCGCAAACTTGGGCACGAATCATCGTTGACTAATTCTTATAGTGTCATGACAATTTGTAAAGATGGTTTTGCAAATGTTGACTTTTTAGCCAAAATATAGATAATGAATGACGAACCAATACGCAGTAGCTTACTTGTAGATGAACGCAGCCTAGTTCTCAGTTTTGGCGACTAACACCAATAGATACTTTGTACTCGTAAGATATTTATACAATACATTGGTCTTAGCAGAGTGACTATCTGTCAATTTATCTACAAAGAGAAATATAATTGCGTTTCATTCCCAGAAGCATTTATTTATTGTTGTTTTATCTACCAAACATTACAGCTTTTGTAAATTATATAAATTTTATAGAAGAGATCTATTTTTATTGTAAAGTTGATCTACTGGATAAGTAAAAACCTATATAAAATTTATTTCTTTTTAATCTGAACTGTTATTT
>VKGM01002235.1:6266-23998 GCA_007844875.1 Busseola fusca | reverse complement strand
AAACATTTTTTTCCACTTTTTATTTTTGCACTTTGTCGGCGTGTTTGATATACATATTGGTACCAAATTTCAGTTTTCTAGTGCTAACGGTCTCTGAGATTATCCGCGGACAGACAGACAGACAGACGTGGCGAAACTATAAGGGTTCCTAGTTGACTACGGAACCCTAAAAATGCTGTAATGAGAAGCTCTATATGAACGACAGTATATGCTTACCGGGACCTTACCTTTTCTACCTCCAAACTATTGCGATGTGGAGGTCCGAGCGTTATGAGTATAATATGTCCTATGGGTAAAGGTATAGCTACGGTCAACAACAAAATTCGTTCGATAATGTACTTTTCAACACACTTGCTCATAAAGTGGCTCTATGGTCACCGCAATTAGGCACAGAAACCAAAATTCAGTTTTCTAGTGCTAACGGTCTCTGAGATTATCCGCGGACAGACAGACAGACATGGCGAAACTATAAGGGTTCCTAGTTGACTACGGAACCCTAAAAAAGGACAGACAGACGGACAGCGGAGCCTTATTAATAGGGTCCCGTTGGCACTATTCGCTGAAAGCGTAGCGCGTCTTCCCAAGATTGTCTCGTCGATGTACAGAGGAGTAGGTATGCGCAAAGATTTTTAATCCAATCTACTTCATTGAGGATACGGCTAAAGTTTCAGTAAACTTATCTACTTTGACTTGGGCTGGAAAAGCTCCTATATGGGAGTTTCCTCTAGGCTCTAGCTCAATATAACAGGAAACAAGCCAAGTTGTAACAACATCCAAATTAACTGAGTCATATTATCATATGACTCAGTTAATTTGGATGTTGTTACAACTTGGCTTGACACGGCGGCTAAGAACTCTTATCAGAGTTCTTAGCCGCCGTGTCCCAGCGGATCGCTTCATCATTTATCATCATTATTATCGGCTAACTGTAATAGGTACGTTCACTGCTGGACATATCGTCATTCAAGCACCTCCTCTAAGACCGGTTCTAGTGGATTCCTGCGGCCTTCACAAGGCCATCAGTGGGTTACTTCAGTAACCTAAAACTGAACTCATAATTTTTTCCTCATTAGGTCAGTGTAAAGACAAAAACGAAAATCGGTAGGAATTGCCTCGATCGTTTATGTGTGCAGGAAATGATCAACGTTTTCGATTAAAATTCGATTTATCCATTGTGCTTTTATATTGGCTTTTACCGCACCTTTAGCTGGGTCATAAATGTTGCAAAGTCATTTTCATTTACCTTTATTTATATTCCGAAACAGAATGCGTAAATGGCGCAAATTGAAATGGAACGTAAAAGAACACAGTTTCATCATTACCCATAAACCTGTTTGTGATATGTGTAAGAAATTTATGGCAGGAAATTACACCGATTCTCCGAGGGCAGCCGAAGAGAAAAGCCGAGTGAAAATAACTGGTATATAAATATTAAATTTAAATCTCAGAAACGATCTAAAATTATAAAGTTTTTTTTTCTTTTTTTGGGTGGAAATTCATCAGATTACTTCTTCCGCTCTGGGCGGAGTGAAAGGTCGTGGACGTGTCAGACTTTTACTGACTAAATCTAACCGTATTCCTTGATTAACTGTGTGGGCTACGGTATCTCTTCCGAACTACTCGCGGCCCTGGCAGGCAACGATCCTACTGGACCCGACACCATGTGCTGACATCTATTTAAAGCGCGCGTGGAACACTACCGTCGACCAGGGTCTGGTCCTTACCGGGTGGCGAGCTGCCCATTATTCGCCGCCCGCAAGCCCGCGCTTACGGTGGCCGGGAGTTCGTTGTTGTCTCTCGACGTTCATGGCGTCTCCTGCGGCGACTAGGGGCGTGAGCATTCAGAGATTCCTCTCCTTCACGCGCTCTGTCTCCTCCTTTGCGAGCATTACTGCTTCGCAGAAGGAGGTGACGGCCTCCCGTGCACTCTCGCTCCGGACCATGGCTTGTACCAGGGCTGGACGCGAGAGATTGCCGCCACAAGGACACGGCGGTGCCCCGCCCAAGTCGGACAGACTTTCACCGCGAAGTTAATCTAGACCTCTGGTCGGGACCTTTGGGTATTATAAAATCTATTGTTTACAGCTTTTCATTTTGCTGAAATGGCTTTATAATAGCAATTTACATCTAGGTAAGATTGTTTTATTACATGTGTAAGAAATTGATGGTAGGAATTTAAACCAATTCTCCGAGGGCAGCTGAAGCGAGAAACTGATTGAAAATAACTGGTACATGAATCTATAAGTAAGTATAAGTATCTCAGAAGTTATCTAAAATTATAAGCTAAACTCTAGATTAGCTAATAGCCTCGTGCCGGGACCTTTGGTTATTAATTATATAATCTTCAGTTTACGGCTTTTCATTTTGCTGAAATGGCCTTTTAATACCCATTTATACTTAAGCAAGATTGTAACTCGATCGGTTGCCGTCTAACACCCATAATGTCTGTGCTATATTCTCGCTTCTTGAACAATATCGATAATAGAAATTGATGATTGAATGGGAGCAATTTACAAGATCTAGGTTATTGAAGACGAGAGCGTCAGTAGTTCAGTTTTTTCAATTTGCAAGTCTCAGTACACAGAAATTTTAATAATATCTATTGCCTTATTATTAAGATTTCTGTGTCTCAGTACTTATCAGGTTGTGAATATATTGAATTAAATATGATTCGCAGAGTTATGTTTCGGCGGTCAGGACTTTTGTTAAAAAAAATATTTATTAATTACAATATTAATTTAATTATAAAAATACAGGATATGAGCTGGTGGCTGAGACAAGACTGAATACAATGCAAAGAAAAATAACTATCTCTGATTTCCGGTAAATGCATAGTTGCAATACGGCGCATGGCGACAGTAGCTGTAGACTCAGCGTAAACGCGTGTTACGATGAGTTAACTCCTCCCTCCATAGGATAGAAGCAACTCTTGCTTCTGGCGGCGTCCTCGCTGCCCTTGGTGTCCTCCGGGGTGATCTTAGTTTTCCATTGATACAGCTTCCAGGATGCTGCAGCGGCCAGTAGGATATATAGGATGATTGAGCTCCAGCTAGGTTTAGCTGCTATAATTGGCCAGTCATCTTCTTCTGCCACGGAGATGTCGCCTGCCTTATTGATAAGTTCATGGATGCTGTCTAGTGAGATGTCTTCTAATTGGAGTTCGTATTGTATCGATTGTTCTGAGACTTGATGCTGCTCCGGTAACGGTATGACTTCATTAATGACGACCGTGTCAGTGTGAGATCGCAGTGTCTTGTTCATGACGGTCATCTGGCAGTCTTCTGTTAGTGTAACGAGATGAATTCCAGATAGTTTCTTGTAGTCTGTCTTGGTATTGCATTGTGTTTTGGTGATTTCGTCTTCTCTGAGGACAAGTAGCCAGTTGTTATCTCCGATCTTCTGAACTTTTCCTCTTCTTAAGTTCATCTTAGCATGAGTGCAATTTGCTGGGCGATGCTGAATGAGTGATACTATGCAGTCATCTGTGTCTTCGATACTTCTGGTATCGAGAAGCTTGCAGAGCTGGGTGTTGTCGTTCAGTGGCTGACAATCTTCTTCCAGGTAAGCGTACTCATCGTTACCAAGTGCTAGGTATTTGGATTTAGGGATGATGGTAAGGTTATTTTTATTTGGAATTGAATAGAGGTGGATAAGGTCAAAGGTTTTTGGGGTAATTGAGGGAATTTCGAGTATAAAGTTAACCGAGTGTTCTGTGCTGTAAGCTTTCACTTTGATTGACTTCTCTATCCTGTATATGTTACTAATGCTAATACTAGCTACTGGTCTAAACAAGAACATATTTTCTAAGTTTCTTAACTCCTCTATTAGATTTTGGGGACTTATAATACTAGGATGCATGGTGCCCATCTGAGCAAAAGTCATAGCATCTTCTAATAACATTAACCTATCTATGATTATCTGTAAACTAAAATCTATCTGTACGTAAATATCTAGGAAATGTAAATGGGTAGATAAGTCGTTGGAATGATTAGTAATGTTTTGTAATAAACTAGCTAAATGTTTTTGATTACTGTTTAATTTTGTTAACTGTTTACTGAACTCATCTATTGTATTATGTGCCAATACTAAGGATTTCCTTTGTGAATCTTGAACGCTTCTAACTCTGTTTTTAATATTTGAGATTTCCTCTTCGAACTTAACTGCATCTTCATTATCGAGATTACCTGTGATAGCCTTAACGACAGTACCTAATCCATCTATAAGACCGCGTCGCTTTCTAACTTGCGGCGTTAGAAACTTAATCTTCTTACCTATAATACTAAGGCTATATTCTATTTGATTCCTATACGTTTTATGTAAGTCTCCAGATGTTGTATTCTCAGCGTCTTTTGTGCTTGCATATAGTGACATCAATTGGATAGATGTAAAGTGCAGATTGGTAATGTTATAAACGCAAGCAAGGCTAAAGTAGTTGTCCTGTTTAAGGAGTTGACCTTGTTTAAGAAGGAGGATACCATTGTCGTTACCTACATGAGTTATGGTTACGGTTGCTGTTGTGTTGAGCACGATGGCTCCTGCGATGAGGATCCTGCAACAAGATGAGGTCTTCGTAACAGCTTGAAGTGAACCCTTATGGACTTAGAGTTTGGATGGTTACCTATTATTTCAGCCACGTTATTAGGGTGAAGATGTATGATCTTGTATGGTCCTTTGAAGACTGGCTTCGTTTTGTCACTGCGTGCTGACTTTGCAACCTGTTTATAGACAGTTTCACCTACCTTGAATTTAATTTCTTCTGCTTCTTGGTTACGCTTAGCAATCACCTGCTCCTTGTTTTTGGACATGTGTGCAGCAATGCACTCTTGAACTGCCTCTGCATTGGCACGGTGTTTAATGACATAGTCCTGGTAAAATTCTTTTGAGTAGTATAATTCTAATGGGTTTCTAGATGCTGTGTGTCCAAATAATAACTCGTGGGGTGTATAATCTGTTGCCGAATGGATAGCGTTGTTATACGCTATTATAGAGTACTTCATAATCAGGTGTATAGGGTCATCTTTGTTAGTCATTCTTTGTATCCTAATTATTTCAGCTAGCGTAGAGTGCAAACGTTCAATAGGAGAATTAGAATTGGGATTATAGGGTGTCGTAAAGTGTATGTGAATATTGTGCGATGCGCATATTTCCTTAATAACATCGTTATCAAATTTAGTGTCTGAATCCGTGGTTATCTTATTCGGTAAACCTAACACTGAGAAAACGTTTAGCAGTGCTTCGGCTATATGGACACTACTGCATGCTGTTAGTTGGACTGCCTGGGCGTACTTAGAGAAGTTATCAATGACTGTAAGGAACGTTGCACCTCCGGTTGCGTAAAGGTCCATAAATATATGTTCCATCGGCTTACAAGGTGTATCGGTTATAGCTAGAGGTGGTTTAAGGGGGTTGCGTTCGTATTTTGATTTCAAACAGGTGTCACATTGATTAACGAATCTTTGGATAGTAAGAAGCATGTTTGGCCAATGATAATTTCGGTGCAACTGCTTGTACGTTTCCTGAATACCACGATGAGCAGTTTTACCTTCATGATATTTCTTAATTAACTCTTGTTGTTCCGGTTTGTTTTCTACTAGTGTTACGCGTGTTGTGCATTTAAGTAGCTTGGGACCTCTGTCGTTAAATATTGTTGTGTAAACTCTAGAGAAGGCATGGTATAACTCTTCGTTATAGAAATAACAGTGGAATACACGGTCAGCAACGGTGTGTTCTTTAAGAAATCGGATTATTTCGGGTTCCGTATTATTAACTGGGATGAAGACATCTTTTATAACTACTTTTGAGTTAGTTGATCTGTTATCTACTCTGTACTCAGACCCGGGCGTTGACCTAATGTGGAACTGCTTCAGCTGCCTATCAATAGCATCTATAATGATAGGTATGCCTCTATTTTCGTTGTCCGGCTGTGTATGCCTTGTAGACACTAATTCGGGTTCAGCCGACACTATACTCATGCTATCTGTACCTATATTAGATTCAGGAATGCTTGGGTTCTGTAATTGTATGTTTTCATTGGGCGCTACTGTGTCCGTTTGATTTTCAGCTTCCCTACGTGCATTTTCGAATATTCTATTAATTATCTCGTCATCTTCGTTATCATCTAAATTAACGGCTAGAGAGTCAACACTACCATGGAAGATTTTAGCGCGTGATAAAGCGTCTGCGTTAGTGTTTTGGCGACCCTTCTTGTATACAACCTTATAATCGTATTCCGAAAGTTTTAGACGCCATCTTGTTAATTTAGAGTTAGGATCTTTTAATGACATTAGCCATGTGAGAGGCCTGTGATCCGTATAGATGGTAAACTTTCTACCGTAAAGGTAGGGCCTGAAGTATTTAATTGCCCATATTATGGCGAGTAGCTCCTTTTCTATTGTAGAGTAACGAGACTCGGTGTCTGATAGTGTCCGCGATGCATATGCTACTGGTTTGTCGGACCCTACTATCCCTTGGGATAATACCGCACCTAGTGCTACATCGGATGCATCGGTGGTGAGGATGAAGGGCTCATCAAAATTCGGGTACTGTAATATTGGGGCGTTGGTTAAGATTTGTTTGCACTTATTAAAAGCTTCTAAGAATTCTGAGGAGTGTATGACTCGACTATTTTTCTTTAGGCAAAGGGTCATTGGTTTAGTAAGCTTGGCAAAATCTTTTATAAATTTTCTGTAATACCCGACTAGACCTAGGAAGGCTTTTATTTCCTTCTGCGACTTGGGTAGAGGGAAGTTAAGTACGGCTTTTATTTTGTCTTTATTTGGTTTTAAACCTTCATCTGTTAGTTCGTGTCCTAAGAAGTTGACTTGCTTTTGCAGGAACTGTGATTTATCTATCTGGATCTTTAGATTATGTGTTTTGAATCGATCGAATACTTGTTTTAATTTTTCTATGTGTTGCTGCAGTGACGTAGATATTATTATTACGTCATCTAGGTAGGTGTAAACATTATCTAAGCCTCTTAATATATGATCCATTAGTCGTTGAAACGTACTTGGTGCGTTTTTTAGTCCAAAGGGCATCCTAAGAAACTCATAGTGACCTCGTTCAGTGGTGAATGCGGTTTTTTCAATATCATTAGGGTGCATTTCAACTTGGTGATAACCACTAGCAAGATCTAGGGTTGTGAAGTATTGCGCTCGTCCTAATCTATCCAATATATCGTGAATGTTTGGTAAGGGGTATTTATCTTCGATGATACGATCATTGAGTCGTCTGTAATCAATTACAAGTCTCCATTTGACGTTGCCTGAGGAGTCAGGTTTTTTGGGTACGATATGCACAGGGCATGACCATGGAGATATGCTCTCTCGCACGATACCTTGCTGAAGGAGCTTATCAACTTGTTTACGAATTTCTTCGCGTTGTTGAGGAGCTTGTCTGTAACTACGTACAAAAACTGGTGTATGATCACTTAATCTTAGCTCGTGTTTAACAGCGTGCGTAAAAGTGAGTGGTATATCTTCTGCATAGAATAAGTCCCTATACTGATAACATAATCGGGTTATTTCGCGCCTTTCTTCTTCGTTCATATGATCTGTACAGATTTTCTGAAGGTTTTCATTTAATATTTGGGAAATGTCCGTTTGAGTCTGTATAGTATTAATGTCACGACTATCTTTTTCATTAGCAATGGACAATTTCTCTAATTCAATCGACGGGTTAGACGGGATATACTTCTTCTGATTACTATGATTGATTACCGATGTTATAAACGAACCGTTTGTTACGTTAACTATAGCTGCTGGGGACATTAAACTATCTGACCAGATCAATTCGTCATGTAGGTATTGTCCATCTAAGTAGTTTGTTTTTACTTCGACCATCTTTTCGCATCTAGGTTCGATGTTTATTTTCTTAGGTGGGGAACTAAAGTGTATCGGTATTTCAGCTGTAGATGTACGTAACACACCATTATTTAAATCAATGTTACTCTTTAATTTTTGCAGAAGGTCCATTCCGATAAGACCTTTATATTTAGGGTCGAAATCGAATATTAAAAATTTATGTATTAAATCGCTATTAAACGCGGGAGGTAAGGGGAGGTACACTACCTTATCGTGAACTGATGAACTGTGTGCCGTATTAATTTGAAAGGGTTCTGTTTCTACACAGTATTCAAATATGGTACCTGCAACTACGTCTGTTGCTACAGCTGAATGGCTGGCCCCTGTATCTAATAGAAACTTACCGTCGAACTCTGGAAGTATTATGTACGGTAAATATTTTTTGGTCTGGAAATTAATTGAAACTAGGTCTGGTTGTCTGGGTCGGGGTCCAAGGTAAAATCCTGATCACAACCTACCTCTTGCACGTCCATGGTTACATTCGACTCGAGCGCTATGTCGTTACCGTCTGTGGCAATGTTATAGAGCCCGGTGTCACTGAGTCCTGGTTGATCTTGAGTGGGCATCTGAATCGGAATGTAGAATAACTGCTGAGCGAACTGTGGTTTTTCTGGCTTACCTGCCGTACGCATTGTTACGTCCGATGATACTGGCGTGGGAACCGGTGGTCTTGGAACGTTAGGCTGATTCCTAAAGTTATTTGAACCATTTGGTCTAAAGTTACCTGATGCTGGTCTGGCCTTCCAGGGTAATACGGTCTGTATCCATTGTTGACGCTGTTCAGGGGTCATGTTATTTGGTTGAGGTACAAAATTTTGTAAGGGAATAATGAAGCCAGGGGGATTACGGAAGGGATTATTATTACCTGGTTGTTTAGGTAACTCCTTTGGCTTTGCTTGTGACGTTGAAGGATTATTACCAACGTAATTAGCTCTATTATATAACAGCCTAGCCTCTTCTTGTCTGGCCGCTATGATGGCCTCTTCAAAGGTGTCTGGTTTGGCGATTCGAACGCCCAACGAGACGTGGAAGTCTAATTGGTTTATAAACTGTTCAATAACCATCTTTTCGTAATAGGATTTATTACCATGCTCTCCTACGGAATACAAAGTATCCAACAGCTCACGGAGGCGTTTGCCGAAGCTCTCAGCATCTTCTGCCTTAGACTTACGCACTCGCGTTAGCTCCTGCATTACTTGTATTTCATTTCGTGGTTCACCAAGGCGCCTAATTAGCGCATCTTTAATTGAAAGCCATGAATTTAAATAGCCTTCGTACGCTATTGCGTCTATGGCTGCACCACTGAGCCTACTTTTAATTAAGCAGATGAATGCTGGATGTGAACGATCTGCCTCGGAAGTTAGCTGTAATAAGTTTTCTACTTCCCTAATATAATAATTGAGTAATTTGGGGTTACCATCAAATCTTGGCATTAAATCTGCGAGTAGTTTGTATGGTTTATCGGTGGCACCATAATCTCTGAGCGACATTGTTTTACTGTTGCTTGCCTGTATAGTGGCGCTTAACGCTAAACAATAGAGGTGTCAAATTTAATACTTGGAGTTTGTTCGTGGGAACGCTACTTATAATAATTATGTGGTTGCCTACTGCGATTTTAGCTTATAGACAAAACACATCGATTAACATAAAATACACAAATTAAAACTAAGGCAGGAAATATAGCAAGGACACTTGGTAGAACAAGAGCACTTACCAAAGCAGCCACTGCATCTCCTGTCGAGTGTCGTCTCGTCCAACACAGCCTCCTCCAATTCTCCGGAGAACTATCCCGATGACCGTAGAGGTGTCCGACCGCGCGATAGGTTCTTTGTAGATCGCGAAGGAACGATTTGAGAACCGTCGCTCATAAGATGAAGAGTTTGATTCGATCTTAGAACGCCGCGATCCTACCGACTGCGCCAGTTATGTTTCGGCGGTCAGGACTTTTGTTAAAAAAAATATTTATTAATTACAATATTAATTTAATTATAAAAATACAGGATATGAGCTGGTGGCTGAGACAAGACTGAATACAATGCAAAGAAAAATAACTATCTCTGATTTCCGGTAAATGCATAGTTGCAATACGGCGCATGGCGACAGTAGCTGTAGACTCAGCGTAAACGCGTGTTACGATGAGTTAACTTTTGTCTAGATGTTTTCCGAAAATTGCGTCTTTTCAATATTTTTTTTAGATATATTTTCTAGTGAAATCAATAATATTTTTAAATCATCCGGGAGTAAACCATATAATGATGTTGCTAATATTTTCTTAAATGTTAGAAATTTATTGTATATTAGTGTAAAACGAAGCCAAACATCACTCGCTCGTTACTTTTGCGATAAAAGGGTTTTGAATATGGGTGATTGCCATTAATATATATATATATTATTTTGAAAAATCCTTCTGCTAAAATGAGAAAATAAGAACTTGACTTTTATAATAACAAAACAGAAGGTTTAAATTATTTTTGCCTTTCTCACAATCTGTGATCAAAAATGTTCAAAATGAGTTGATTTTGTGCACGGCCTCTTAATGTCTAGATAAAAATTACAGTGCTCTCCATACCCACTGTAATTTTCGTAATACAGTGTACATTAGATCACATAAAATGCAGTAAATTTACTGTAATTACAGTGCATCTGGTAACGCTGCTGAATCCGTTCACCACCCAGATAGAGGACGGTCTTGTTTGACACAATTTCCTTTAATAATCCAACTGCTTTGCTGGCCATTTAATGCATGTTCGTTCATTCATGCAAACTTTGATTATTCTGTTAATGAGTGCTTTGTTGGTTGCTGCAATAATATTTCTTAGTACATTTAGGTCGACGTAGTCGAAGGCTTTTTTTATGTCAAGGTCAAGTACATAGATTCGTTTGCCTGAACGCCATTTTTCGTCGAGTACCCTTCCTTTTGAGTGTGAAGATGTGGTCATTTGTTGATCTATTGTTATCTATTGTTTAAAAAGGCCGCTTGGTAGTTGCCTAAATCCGTTATTGTATCATCTAGTTTTTTTAATACGTACGAAGCGTAGTATCTTTATCCTGTATTGTAGACCAATATGCGGCGGTAGTCATTTACTGCTTTAGGGTTTGTGATTTTTGGAATTGGTACCTGTACGGTCTCCAGAAAAGAAAGAAAGAAAAAGCGTTTATTAGGGGTTCCTAGCACATGTGTCCGCTTATTAAAAAGTCGATAGGGACCGTACCGATTTAAAGGCCTTTGTTTTTATCTTTAGAAATGTACGGTGTTATTAAAGCAAATGAATGCTTGCCGACCCTTTTTTTGTTCCACGGCGGGGGTCATATAATGCACGTGGGTACACAGAAAATTAAACTTACAGCAAGCTAGGCGTGAAAATTGTGGCAAATAGTTCAAGATGGTATTGAATTCACGTGGCTTCTAGAGGCCAAATTAGCTAATTAAGACACCTCCGTTTTAAATGTAGATCCCTGAAATAAATGGAAAAATCTCACCAGGTTCGCGCCCTGAGTCCTTCAACAGCGCTAAGACCGTCGCCAGCCCAGGTTCCGGTCCGTAGTTCAGGACTGTACGTCGATGTAGTGTGATCAACTGAAGAACAGAAATTTTGATAGTTTATTTCCTTAGCCTGTCGAATTAGCCTTTGGGATGTACTTACCCTACTCTTAAGAATATCCAGGTTTTGAGGTGTGGGATTTGTTGATTTATTTAATTTACTAATTTCAAAAAACAATCTTTAATTGATTCTGTAATAATCGACTTAACGTGGGTACAATACTCCTTTCTTGTCTCTGTGGATTGCGCTTCAGAAAAAGAAAAGATCCCTCACCTGCCTGAAACCGAATTCGGGTTCCAAAAATACCCTTATTGTTATTATAAAATAAGCTCTAATATCCTATACGTTAATTTCTGTCTATGGTGGTGCAATACAATATTCTACTGAATGAAACGGAACGTAAAAAACTGGCAACAAAATAATGTCAGAGATAAAAGTATAAACGTCTATTACAACTGTCAAAATGGCGTCGAATTAGTTCAAGTGACGCATTTACGTGTTTATAATTAGTGTTTTATGTGTTTTTTGTGATATTTCTTTCGGTAAGTCGATAAATATTCTTGTTTAAATGATATAAGTTCATGTTGTCGTGTTAGATTTTTAATATTTGTACGAAATCGACTCAAACAAACTTTTGTTGTCATACAGAATATAGAACAAAGGATATATGATATTACGGATTTATTATAAAGAATTTGTGTGCGTAATTGCGCGTAAAGAGATAAATATCTATTCAAATATACTTATCAAATAATAATACGTAACATTTACACCAGTACATTTACAACAGTACCATTCGTGATCAACGAATAGTTCATTGATCCCTGTTCGAGAATTTCTTTTATTTTTAGAGTTTTATCTACTTGATCTCTGAAAAAAACGGAATATTTACATTTCAAAAGACGGTCCTGTTATTCACAAACCTAAAACACTTAACATTACGAGGCCAGCTTCAATAAAAACACGAGACGACGAATGTTTATAAGTGCGAGTCGAATCGACGCGCGCGCTGCGGGCGGCCGAGTGAGTGACAGATGACGCGATTAAATTCTGGTAAATGAGCAGTTAAACTGTATTTAGACAATTAAAACGAGCCACAAGCAACGGTAACAAAGATGCTATCGCTACTGAGCGCTTACGGCGAATGCGGGGCGCCGCGCGGGGAAGCGGGAGAGGGGTCGCATTCCAGCGAGGTGCATAGTTGATTCGTACGAGTAGTACTAGGCGTTTCAACAGTAATAACTCAAGCTCTATCATGTCTTTGATTGAGGCGTGAAGCTTTTTCTTTTCTATTTGAGGATAGTTGCCTCCTGCCTTTTCACTTTCAATGGATCGTGCTATTTTTTTTCATAATTCTAAGCTGTTATTGGATTACACGATACTCTTTGTAAGATTGGTTATCAGAATTTCAGGCTTCTGATGAACAGTACATGGGTACTATTGTCAAAGATCCACAAATAACAGCGGGGCTAAGGGTTTATTTAACGTCTTTTTTCGAGATACGGAAGGGTCTCGGTATGGAAAGGTAGTTTGCACTCATCCACGGCTTGAGGCGGTATGGCTCTAAGCCGGTGTCTTGACATAGCTGACCTACCGGCCGGGACGTAGAGTAGGCTCGGAAACACAGCGGCTACGTTAAGGTGACTCGCACAACTTTGCACCTTAGCGGTTACGCTACTGAAGCACCGTTGAAGA
The DNA here is from genome assembly GCA_007844875.1 of Busseola fusca. Classification (NCBI taxonomy): domain Eukaryota; kingdom Metazoa; phylum Arthropoda; class Insecta; order Lepidoptera; family Noctuidae; genus Busseola; species Busseola fusca. The sequence continues at coordinate 10,899 of VKGM01002235.1, read as the reverse complement.
TCTTTTTGTGACTAATGACTTACTCTGCTGACATTTCAGATCGATGCTCTGACAGCTGACAATACACAGATTCGCGCTACAGGTCATAAGGTCACGATGACCGGCGGAAACAACTTCGCCATCAAGAGCTTGTCGTAAGTTTTATGTATTTATTTATGTAGACACAAAGTAAGTACGATCTGGTAGTGCCCGGAATCTATGGATATGCAGATGACAGCACAGTTGTAGAGAGATAGCTGCCGTATGCTCGGGCTAATAAGGAACTAATCCGGTCCGAAAGAGAGGCAACACACATACAAATGTCGCACTTCAGGCAGTCTCCGAATGGGGCTAAGCCAATCTTGTGGTATTTATCGCCGCCAAAACACAAACTTGTCTGTTCACCGCCAAAAGGAGTTCTTTCACCTTGGCTCCTGTTTTACAGAATGTTTCCTTGGAGTATATACCTATATATATAAACCATTATTTTGTGGTAGAATATGTAGAACTAAAATTTTTTTAACACCATACTATGTACAACGACATTTTTACAAATAATTCTAATTCCCCTTACTCCCCAAAAAGGACCTCCCATGTACAGATTTCATCTATTCACGTCACACTTCGCGTTTGGGTCACAGAAATTGATATGTCTACCAAATTTTAACTTAATCGGTCTAGTAGATTCGAAGATAATTGACTGTGAGCGACGGACAGACACACACGAGTGATCCTATAAGGGTTCCGTTTTGTTATTTGGACGTACGAACCCTAAAAATGTCGCAGCGCTGTATTCTGGTAGGGCCTGCCCTATCAGGATACTGCACTGCGACATTTTTCACAGCCCCTACACAGGTGTAGGTCACCTGCCGGTCATCGCCGTCGCGGTAGACTACGGCGAAGGTGGTGTGACGATCTGGTAACGTTCACAGGGCCAACATGGCCAGAGGTAGCACAAGACAGGGAGGTTTGGAAAGAAAAAGGGGAGGCTTTAGGCCTTTGCCCAGCAGTGGGACACCATGTGGGCTAAAAAAAATTAGGTAAGCGTAAGCTTAGGTTTCAGGATGCTGGTGGTCTGGCGGAAAACGTTTTTCGAATCGAGAGCTGTTCAATAATACAACTTTATAAAATATTTTCTTTCGGTCTACAAGTCTAAAATTATAACAAAAATGTCTGTTTGGGTTTTATATTATGTTTAGGATCGAAATCTTTAATAATTAAAATCAATATATCCAACCAACCGAATAAGCATAACTAGCGCCATCTATCCGTAGGCAATTTATCTACTGAAGGCTGGCGCATGGCGCGTACGCTCTCTTACGGCTTTAATTTGGTAGCCTTTTCTTCATACGTTTAGACTTGTTAGCATAGAGGACTCTGAACTGAATAAGGGCTATGACTTCCTAGGGTATAAATAGTTCCACGGAAAAATAATGCGACTTGTTTTTTTGAAATAAACAATCTGCCATAACAATGTTGCCCTTAAACGTGGAGGATTTCCTATACCTAAGAAATCTTCATACTTCTGCTTCATGCTGATTTGGAATTCTTTGCAAATAATACAAAGACTTCATCTGGGAGTTATGGAAGGTCACCTTCTTGCTGGCTTGTGTTGGTGTTATCCAACACAAGCCATCATTAGCGAAACATTTGAGTGGGCATCACATATAGTCCCAGCCGCTAGGGCACATTCCAGTTAATGAAAGACGTACCCCGTAAATACTAGCTTTATAGGAGGTACACAGTGCTCATACATTCACAATCACTACTATTAGAATTAAGTAAACCCTTTTTTCTTCGTATTCACTGCCAATAATTTAGTTTTAACTAAATTATTGGCAGTGAACCAATTTTGTGCCTGCAGTAGGGAGTTATTTACATCATTAATACGATTTGATGTAAGTACATTTATCATAAAAATTTAAGGCAGTATCATCAGCAAATAACACCATTTGTGGTTGTTTTTTAAATAATTGTGGTAGATCATTAAAATACCTAATATCGATCCTTGTGAAACAACTATTTTTGCTTTTAAACAAGGTGAATTGTCACCATTTATTTGAATTTTTTGCTGTCTATCATTTGAATAAGATTTTACTAAATTGAGCGCAGGTTTACCTAAGTTCTTAATGCTCATGTTGCAATAAGGTTTCGTGATAAGTGCAGTCAAATGCCTCGGAGAGGTCACAAAAAATCCTTTTTCATTTTGAGCTTTCTCTCCTGCTGTAAACACATTGACTTATATATTACAGCAGCAGTATTATAATTATTTGTTTTAATATAAATATAGGGTGACATCGGCGTCAGTCGTACAATGATTTTTTGTGAAACCATTTGTATAGGTATATCTAGAGAAGGTTAATCTCAGTCAACAGCAAAGATGTCAAATACACCATTTCATGCCACCTGGCAGCTTTGGACTCAGTGGAGAGGCGTGCGAAGAGGCTAATTGGTGACCCAGATCTAGGTAATACGTAAAACGGGCTGGTGTCCGCTACTCCACGACAATGCGCGTATTTTGCGTTATCTCCAAAGCTTGGAGCACAGGCGTAGGGTAACCAGCCTTTCGGTATTTTATAGGATGCATTTTAGAGAGTGTGCGCGGGAATTACATGACTTAATTCTGCCATCAGCGTTCCATCATAGGCCGACCCGTCGCTCGGCGAGTACCTATCCACCCTGACGTTGTTGACACCGCTACGATTCGCAGGAAACGTTTTGCCTCGTCTTTTATATTGCGTACATCGAAGGATTGGAACAATTTTCCTGCGGTGGTCGTCCCGTCTGACTATAATTTGAGTGTTTTCAAGGCTAGACTGAATAGGCTCATAATAAACTAGTGCGCTTTACCATCAACGATTGCATCACTGCTTACCATCAGGCGGGATCGCAGTCAAGCACTAGTTTATAACATAAAAAACAGGATTCGTTGTTTTTATTGTCCACGGTCAAAATTGTTCTTTTATTTTGTATTAGGTATTGAATTTGTTAGCTTAATTGTTCATTATTATATTGTGCATGCTGTAGTTTCCTGTAATTGGAGGAGTACCTACCAAATACATATTTTGTCGTCCATATACTCATGATATTTTCCTTAACTGCTTTGAGAGCTGTGGTGATGAAATAATTTACACAAAGTAAAGCGTCTGATAGGGTTTGAACCTACGACCTACAACTCATGAGTCGCGGCCGTTCCCACTGTCTCGCTGACTGAACTGAAGGCCAATTATTATATTATAGGTGTGGGCCTGCGGGCGGCGAGCAATGGGTAGCTCGCCGCCCGGTAAGGACTAAGCCCGGGTCGACGGCGCGTCGTGTTTCGCGCACGCCCCAAAAAGATGTCAGCACATCGTGTCGGGGTCCATAAAGACCGACGCCTGCCAGGGCCGCGGGTTGTCCCTGGCGCATAGGCAAGCGGGGGAACATGGGTGGGTTTTAGTTAGTAGAAGTCTGACACGCCCTTCCGCTCCACCCAGAGCGGGAGAGGTCATTTGATAATTTCCCATCTACAAAAAAAAGGACAATTCTCGTTATTTAAAACGCTCAAAATGTAGTCGCAGTCTCATCTCGGCGACAAACAAATCTCAAAACCTGTCAAAATGTAAGGAAGTTAGAAGTGTCTTTTGACAGTTTGAGACTGCAGATCAGACAGTGAACGATCTTATAATTACGAGAATTGCCGCTCTGATATTGAACTTGGCTCCTATTTTCAAAATTATGTTTTGGATGAGTTAATGTTTTATCTGGATGCTTTTATATTTTGTGAACCTACTTTGTAGAATGCCGTTGCCGTTGGTCTCGGCTGTCATTTGTAGATCTTTGACAGCCGTTATGGGTCGTCAGAAGCCTGAAAGTCTGACCACCAGTCTTCAGATAGAGGCATAGATAGGCAGTCGCTCCATGTAAAATACTGGTATTCAGCTGCATCCGGTTAGACTGAAAGCCGACCCCAACATAGTTGGGATAAGGGTAGGCAGATGATGATGACTTTGTAGACCGCTAGGGCCCTAGTCTGCTATTACAATAGTGTCACAATGGTCCGTCATTGACCTCATAATGGGTGATTTTGACAAGTTTTGTAATCTACGACATGCAAAACTTGTCAAAATCAACAATTATGACAAATCTGGGGCCCCAGTTTGCTATTACCATAGTGTTACGATGGTTTGTCATTTGTCTCATAATGGTTGATTTTGATAAGTTTTGTAATCTACGACATGCAAAACAAGTCAAAATCAACCATTATGACAAATCTGGGGCCTTAGTCCGCTATTACAATAGTGTCACAATGGTCTATAATTGACCTCATAATGGTTGATTTTGACAAGTTTTGTAATCTACGACATGCAAAACTTGTCAAAATCAACCATTATGACAAATCTGGGGCCCTTGTCTGCTAATAACATAGTGTTACAATGGTCTGTCATTTGTCTAATAATGGTTGATTTTGACAAGTTTTGTAATCTACGACATGCAAAACTTGTCAAAATCAACCATTATGACAAATCTGGGGCCCTTGTCTGCTATTACCATAGTGTTACAATGGTCTGTCATTTGTCTCATAATGGTTGATTTTGGTAAGTTTTGTAATCTACGACATGCAAAACTTGTCAAAATCCACTACACTATCACTATTGTAATAGCAGACTAGGGC
>VKGM01002217.1:1412-11964 GCA_007844875.1 Busseola fusca | reverse complement strand
ACTGCTATACCAGAGGTCGTGGGTTCGATTCCCACCCAGGACAAACGTTTGTGTGATGAGCACGATCATTTGTTCTGTGTCTGGGTGTAATTTATCTATAATATGTATGTATTTAGAAATATATAAGGATGTTTATCAGTTGTCTAGTACTCGTAACACAAGCTCTGCTTAGTATGAGACTAGATGGCGTTGTGTGAAAGTTGTGAAATATTATTATTATAGTTAGGAAAACATTTTTACAAAAAATAACAACCGACTTCCAAAAAAACACTTGATAAGTCAAAACTAATTAATTTCAGAAGTCGGTGTCTTCGGTTTTTGTATTTTCGTTTTTTGCCACCATCATCCGCCTAGCCCTTTCCCAACTATGTTGGGGTCGGCTTCCAGTCTAACCGGATTCAGCTGGATACCAGCATTTTACATGAAGCGACTGTCTATCTGACCTCCACAACCCAGTGGTCAGACTTGCGGGCTTCTGACGACCCGTAACGACTGTCAAAGATCTACGAATGATAGCCGGGACCAACGGCTTAACGTGCTTTCCGAGGCATGGAGGGGTCTCGCGGTATGTAAATATGGTCACCCATCCACAGACCAACCGCGACCAGCGTAGCTTAACCTGATCGATCGATCTGTGCGGCTGTTATTATTTAGCCACGAGCCCCCGATTTCCGATTTTTGCTACCGACTTCCGAAATTAGTTATTTTTGATTTTGTAGTGTTTTTTTACAAATCGGTTGTTATTTTTTGTAAAAAAGTTTTATTTTACACTTTTTAGTTGCAAAAATAGCTTTACAAAGTAAAAGAAAAAGTAACATTAAAATTGCCTATAAAATTTTAAGAATTTCCGCAATTACTCATCAGATCCTGACCAGATGACTATGGGACCACCTGGGAAGTTATAGCCTATCAAACAAAAAAAGAATTTTGCAAATCGGTCCAGGCATCTTTAAGTAAGATTCGGTGAACATACATAAAATAAAAATTCAAGATTCCGACGAATTGAGAACCAAAATTTTTTGAAGTCTGTTAAAAAGGCTAGGCAGGTGATGAATCAGTACTTACAAGGTATACGAAGAAAATATTAGCCACTAAAAGAAGGTTGGTCGTTGGGGTGCATATAGCCGGATGTAGCTACTGAAGGGTCTCTCGTGAAGGCTCTGAAAAACTAGGGCACTCACAGTGTATATCTTTTTTATATATAAAATTCTTGTGTCACAATGCTAGTTACCATACTCCTCCGAAACGGCTTGACCGATTTTTATGAAATTTTGTGTGCATATCGGGTAGGTCTGAGAATCGGCTAACAACTATTTTCTATCTTTTTTTGTGGCAATACAACGTTTGTCCGGTAAGCTAGTATTAACATAGATTTATGTTCTTTTTTATAGGTGTACGGGGTGGAAATTAGCAGTGGGTTTCTGTAACCATTTTACGGTGAAAACTTAGGTGCAGTGAGAGTGAAGTGAGTTACCAACTAATGCTAGGGATTGACACTAATGACAGCTCACTCTATCCTCACTTTTCTAAGTGAGATTTCAACGGAATCGATCGGTAAATCTCAGTCTCATTGAGTCAAAAACACTTTTGATTTCCTACATCTTTGACATTGATTGTTACTGAATAAGATTGCGATTATATTTTGAACATTTTTAATTAAGAAAATTGGCCTTCTGCACCCTAATTGCGTAACACACGGGATCTGCATCATTTTAAAGTAAATTTCTAAACCATTGCTTCATAAGTTGGAAAAATTTGTCTGCACAACGCGTAAATAACACAATGAATGCACATTGCGATCCAAACGATACCAACTAGTCTCAATCATTTGCCGAAAATGTGTTACGCAATTAGGCTGCTGATTCCAGTTCGCGCGTAGATGTCCACTTAGTATCTATACATATGTATATAGGTACATTAACTAAGGTAGGTATATTAACTAAGAATATAGGTCAGTAATAGATACTCTGCGGCTAGCATTTGCACAAAGGTTCAGAATTCAAGTATTCTTAAATGTAATTTTATACGAATAGGGATTAGAGTAGAACGACCAAATGGTTCGGATATTTATGGATCGTCATCATCTGCCTAGCCTTTTCCCAACTATGTTGGGGTCGGCTTCCAGTCTAACCAGATGCAGCTGAATACCAGTATTTTACATGGAACGACTGCCTATCTGACCTCCACAACCCAGTTACTGGGTAATACGATACCCCTTGGTAAGACTGGTGGTCAGACTTTCGGGCTTCTGACGACCCGTAACGACTGTCAAAGATCTACAAATGACAGCCGGGACCAACGGCTTAATAAGTTTTCCGAGGCACGGAGGGGTCTCGGTATGTAAAGATGGTCACCCATCCACAGACCAACCGCGGCAAGCGTAGCTTAACCTGATCGATCAACCTGTGCGGCTGTTATTATTTAGCCACGAGCCCCTCCCGGATATTTATGGATATTTTGCAGTACTCATAATACAATGATATAATAATCGTTATGATTTATTGGAGCCGATTCCTTTTTCCCAAACTAAACTAAATTTAAAATCAATGCATGCTTTTCTTTCTATTTATGGTTTGAATTCATTTATTTCTAAAGATTATTATTAAACACTTGTACAGAAATAAGTACTGAAAAATATATTAATGTACACATTTTGACGAGATAACCTCTTATAAATCGATGAACGTGGCTGCACTCACGAAAAAGCATGACTCAATGTCGCGTTCCGCCTGAGCCGAGCGTGCAAGCGAGAGCGCGGAAAAGAGAAAATAGGTAGGTCATCAATGTTTTCTCATGACGTTATCATTACGTGATAACGTACGTAAGAATAGAATACTCTTTATTATATGTGTGTGAGTGTGTGTGTGTGTTTGTGTTTTTTTTTATAGTCTTTGTTATGTGTTCTCTCTATTTTGTTTTGGTATGTTTATTATGCGCGCAATACGCTTTATTCAGTAGATTGGTCCTACTGCTGGACACCGCCAATAGACGTGACCAATGCCTTCGCAGTACATAATTGTCGGCCACACACAGGTTTGTTTCTTTTGATATACCAGCCGATCAATTCTGCAAAAAACTCACCGTGAAAAGTTAGCTGAAGTGAGCTTCGACGGCGATCTCTCGCGTCCGGCCTTGGTCTAGGCCATTAGGCCAGTCGCAGCGCCCTCACACCCCTAGCCGCCGCAAGAGACGCCCTGGTCGTTGGGAGATAATAACGAACTCCCGGCCACCGTAGGCGCGGGCCTGCGGGCGGCGAGCAATGGGTAGCTCGCCAGCGGGTAAGGACCAGGCCCGGATCGACGGCGCGTCGTGTTCCGCGCGCGCCTCAAAGAGATGCTGTCAGCACAGCGTGGGGTCCATAAGGACCGATGCCTGCCCCAGGGCCGTGGGTAGTTCGAAATAGAAACTGGGGTCCCTGGGGCGCATAGGCAGGTGAAGGAACAGGGGTGGGTTTTAGTCAGTAAAAGTCTGACACGCCCTTCCGCTCCGCCCAGAGCGGGAGAGGTCATTTGATGATTTTCCAGCCAACACAAAAAAAAGGCTGACACTATGAGGTGGGGTGGGTCGCGGGGAGAAAAAATATCACATAAGAAGTCGGGACAAAAGCTAGTAGATGATAAAATTTTAACTAAAATGAATGTCAAATTCAATTGTCTTCAAGGCTACAGTGAATAGGCTCATAATAAACTAGTGCGCTTTACCATCAATGATTGCATCACTTTAGCATTAGGCGGGATCGCGGTCAAGTACTAGTATGTACCCCTTTACATTATTGAGTGTGTAAGTCACTCCCTTCCAATATTACATTGTTGGCTGACCAACAATGTCTGAACAGGGGACATAGTTCTTCCATAATTCAAGGTAACCAATCCATCATAACCAACCAAACCCATAGCCCAATATATTTTATTTCCATGTTCTTTAATAGTACCGTACCTACTGCACCAACCGGGGGTTATCCTTGGGTGCACTTGCATAGAGCATACAGGTATAATCGTCGGTTGGTGCCTACTCATCATTTAAAAATGTTCAAGGGGCCTCTGCGAGTTGGCTTCGGCCCCTCGTATGCCTACCAAAGTACCGGGACCCCAGGGTCCCGAGATATGTGAAAATGTACACCTTTTATTATTATTATTTTTAATGTTATAAATAAAAAATAATAATAAAAGGTGTGAATAAAAAGAAGAAATAATAAAATAATAAATTGTATAAAAAATATAAAAGGTTGAAGTATAGGTATTTGGGGCTATGTCCATCACTGGACATCTGAAATAAATAAAAATGTGAATGTCACAATAAAGTCTTTTTTGTCTTTGTAACAAAAACATATCCTATGAAGGATTTTGGGGAGGTCTATGCCCAGCAATGGGACAGTACAGGTTAAAAAAAAACAAATTAACTAGACCGTACTTTCTCTGCAGTCTCGTTTGTTCTTAAGGCAATCACTTGTTGAATAATATTTATCTTTTCGACCATTGCCTTGCAATTCGACAATCAATTCAACCAAGGTTGTTATAAAGTGACCGTGGCCGAGACATTGTATGACTGCCGACTAGCAACAGAATTAACTGGTCATGTAACATTGTAACACTCAGTTTTTAGTGAGAACCTGCTCCCTAATTGCGTAACATTTTGAAGTCGAAATCGGCATCATTTTGAAGCAAATTTCTAAGCCATTGCTTCATAAGTCGGACTGGCCATAAGTTCGGACTGGCCTGTTGGTCTAGTGGTTAGTGACCCTGACTGCTATACCGGAGGTCGTGGGATCGATTCCCACCCAGGACAAACGTTTGTGTGATGAGCACGATCATTTGTTCTGTGTCTGGGTGTAATTTATCTATAATATGTATGTATTTAGAAATATATAAGTATGTTTATCAGTTGTCTAGTACTCGTAACACAAGCTCTGCTTAGTATGAGACTAGATGGCGTTGTGTGAAAGTTGTGGAATATTGTTGTTATTGTTGTTGTTGTATTAGATTGACCAGTCAGCCAATCTGTCTGTATGTCTTTTATTAGATTGACCAGTCAGTCAATCTGTCTATGTGTCTCTTATTAGATTGACCAGTCAGCTAATCTGTCTATGTATCTTTTCCGCCTGTGTGCTGTTCTATCTTTATGTATTTCACGGTTGTGTAAGTCTTTGTGTTATAATAATTAAATAAAAAACTGGTCAAGGTTTGACGTTGACACCTGAAGGCCAATTTCTGTAATTGAAAACTCTGAAATGAGACTGATATTAAATCTTCTTAGTTGCAATCTCATGACGGCGACAATCAATGTCAAAAATTTAGGAAAATTAGATGTGTTTTTGACAGATTGAGACTGAGATCAGCACCCTTATTGACGCAATCTGAACAATTTTGAATGATAGCATTAATCCATTGCTTCATGTGTTCTAAAAATTTGCCTGCTCATCGTAAATAATACGCAATGAATGTTGTTGAAGTGTCAAAATGAAAGCTTTTCCTACTGTTAGTGTGTTAAACAATTACTCCTCAGCCTGTGAACGTTATTAATAATACGAGAATTGCCACTCTAGTTTAATCCCAGTAGTACGTTCCCGAGGAATATTTTCCGACATCCACGAGGGCAAAGCCGTGGGCAAAAGCTAGTAATTGATGTATTAAAAACAACGTGGAAAACGGTTGAGATGATTAGATTCTCGTCTTGAGGGATCAGTGGCCGCCCAGTGGTAACGGCTGCGACTTATGAGACTTATGAGTTGTAGACGTAAGTTCTGAAAGTGGCATGTCTTAGAACCAACAATTTGAAGACATGTGACATGTGTGTGTGACGTCTACCAACCCACACTGGGCCCGCGTGCTGGATTACGGTCGCCCCTCACAGAGAAGCTTGTGTCCCAGCGTTGGGAACAATAAAGGCTAATCATATACTGTATTAAATTTAATTGTATGTCTGCGTCATTCGATTTTTTTTTTATTTTATAAACGAGTGATTGACCGCGATCCCGCCTGATGGTAAGCAGTGATGCAATAGTTGATGGTAAAGCGCACTAGTTTGACTATTCGGAACAACAGCGCCATCTCGTCGTGCTCGACAGAGTTTAGCCTGAGCTAGACTCTGTCTTACGCGACAATTTGTTCGTGGTGGTGAAGACAAGCCACAGCTTCAAGAGCGGTCTGGGTGAAAGAAACATCGAACGAACAACATGTGCTAGAAACTGACTCGTGTTTCGTATCGTTGAGTTGTGAACCTACAGTGTATGATTCGCTGTAGTTGGTCACACTAGCAAACTAAAACTGCAAATCATGCTTCTATGGTGCTGTATCCAACACTACCCACAGTGCGCCTACAGTAATTAAAATATGCTTGATGATAAAGAGAGACAAGCATACCATCTCCGACATGATATTCGATCAGTGTCTAGAACGAAAACTATACTCTCTTGATGTTTCAAAATTTGCTTGATGACAACGAGAGACAGGCATACCATCTCCGGCATGTATATTGGATCAGTGTCTAGAACGAGAACTATACTCTCTTGATGTTTCAAAATATGCTTGATGATAACGAGAGACAAGCATACCATCTCCGACATGCATATTCGATCAGTGTCTAGAACGAGAACTACCTATACTCTCTTGATGTTTCAAAATATGCTTGATGATAACGAGAGACAAGCATACCATCTCCGATATGTATATTCGATCAGTGTCTAGAACGAGAACTAGAGAAACTCTTGATGTTTCAAAAAATGCTTGATGATAACGAGAGACAAGCATACCATCTCCGATATGTATATTCGATCAGTGTCTAGAACGAGAACTACACTATCTTGATGTTTCATTTATTATTTACCTTACTTTGCAGCCGGTTCATGTTCACAATCTTCAATTTGTTACTTTATGTTCACAATACCCAATTAAGGTTACTTAACAAACCATCGCATTATTAATGGATCTAATCCGATTGAATGAGTTTGATATATAATTAAAACTCGCGATTTCTGCCTTTCCGAGTCAATTATCTTAATGAAATTAAAATAGACAATGGCCGGCGCCATTGTCTGTTTTCATTTAATTCTCTTGTTTACAAACTAAACTAAATATAAATTCTATGCATCTTTTTATTTCTATTTCATTATGAAAAGGACAGAAGATATTAGTTTAGTCCTGTCATATATATGTCGATGAGTACACATACTTGGGCCAGATAGTGTCTTTCAAGAACAGACAAGACAAGGAAGTCGAAAGAAGAGTCCAAAATGCTTGGAAGACCTACTGGACCCTCAAAGATCACATGAAAGGTAGTCTTCCTATGTCACTAAAAAGAAAACTCATCGACATGTGCATCCTGCCCGTTCTGACTTACGGTGCACAAAGTTGGTCACTTACTGAACTACAGAAGTCCAAACTCAATATTTGCCAACGGGCAATGGAGCGCAGCATAATTGGTGTTAAGCGTATAGATCGTGTTAGAAACACCACGCTGCGCTCCATAACTTAAGTAGCGGATGTTGGAGAAAAAACAGCCAGGCTGAAGTGGGAGTGGGCTGGACACGTCTCGCGAATGTGCCCCGAGAAATGGGCAAAGTTTGTCACTCACTGGACGCCTGCTTCATATATTTGAATATGTTCTCTGTTCGACAACGTAAATAACGCAATAAATGTTGTTGAACTGTTAACATGAAAACCACATAGATAATAATGGTAGATTTAGACGTCATAGAACAATCATAAGCTTGTCAAAACAGCAGACTAATCGCAATTAGGCTGCTGTTATGACAAGATTTTGATTACGCATAACACATTTTCGGCAAATGATTGAGACTAGTTGGTATCGCTTGGACCGCAATCTGCATTCATTGCGTTATTTACGTGTTGTGCAGACAAATTTTTCCATCTTATGAAGCAATGGTTTAGAAATTTGCTTCAAAATGATGCAGATTCCGATTAATAGTGTGTTACGCAATTAGGGTGCCGGTTTGGACAGATTCATCATATATTTCAATAGTAAAGAAACTGCTAGAAACACATTATTTTTATGTCGGAAAACTAAACGGTACAGAAAACCCGTTGAAACATAATTAGGTACAGACGACAGCACGTCTACTACAATCTGTCAAATTTCTTTATTAGATTATCAACTTCGCTCGCTAAAGCAGGCTGAAAGTTGATGGGGAATATTTGACAGTGTCGGGTAGTTTGACCTGCTGTTGTCTGTACTGGTAACAGCTTTACAATATTTTTACTCAAATAGAAGAGACAAAGAAAATCTCTGAAAAAGACTAACATGCTTTAGCTGCTAAGCGAAAATGTATTACATATTTTATTCCCTGGTTGAATTTGATAATATCTATGTGCATAATAAAGGATTACTTAGTCCTGCATAGGGTCGCAGCATAATGCTGAGCGACAGCCGTTTTGCGTGAATGTGACGCATGTTTCCCCAACCATTTCTTACTTTTTTTATGTGCTTTTGTTCTTTTTTGCGCCATATTTAAATAAACGTATAATCTGACTTTCTTTCATAACTTCATAAGCCTCATCTCAAGATGCGAGTGTAAAAATTCTCATTGCGCATATCTCTCCAAAAGAAGCGATACTCAAAACGCTTACTAAAAATTATTGCCTTTTTGTTATTTACTTCATAAAACCATATCATCCCTTCAGTTCAAACTGCTAACAGTGCTAATACAAGTTTACACAGAATACTATAAAACTTGCCAAAACTGAAATTGGGAACTGACGAATTGTTGGTTTATGTACAGTCTGTCAAATTTCTTTATTAGATTTTCAACTTTATCGCTTAAGCATTAAGGCTCAAGGTTGATCAGGAATATTTGACAGTGTTGGTAGTTTGACCTGTTGTCGTCCGTACACTTCTGCGTAACCAATCAATCAATTTGACCAGTCTTTTCCCAACTATGTGGGGATCAGCTTAGCGATCTACCAGTATTTTACATGGAGCGACTGCCTATCCGACAATCCAGTTACTTTGTAATACGATACCACTTGGTAAGACTGGTTGTCAGACTTTTGGGCTTTTACCCAACACGTTTGATGCTTAATGTTTCATTTTAATTCATAATTTTTCAACTAGCTTAAACATAATTCCTTCTCGAACCACAATACTGCGTCACCAAAGCAATCTACTGCGGTCCTACTTTTTATACGGCGTAAGTAACAATGATATTCCAAATGCAAGAAAAATAAATAAAATATTCGAGTCCCAAGGGTACTATATCGCGAAAATCACTCACACAGCCACAGCCAAACAAGATTGCCACGTGTACGTACAGTTGGGTGCAGAAGTATGGGTGATCTAAGCCTTTACTTGTGCCAGTGTGCGTCATTTCTTTACGGTTGATCTGAGTTTTCGCATGTGCTCGCTGTATTTAGGCGCACACAAGCATAACCCTTTAGTTAAGGGGATGTTCGTGGCGTTTGGTGGCATTTTGATGAAGAGAATAGTGAAATTGCAATGGGAATATGTTTCTATCTGTTTGTTAGAAGATATTATCTTGGATTATGTTTTCTTCATTGTAAACCGCTTGAACATAAACATTCATAGTTTGACTGAAATTATTTGATTGGGTTAACACCGGAATGTCGTATGATGAAGTCATGGTATCTGACAGAATTTATTGAACAAAACTGGTATGAAAATTCGTAGCGATTACACTTTTTTTTTAACGAATTTGTCTATCTGTGGACAGCATTGTGAATTAGGTTATTACTAAAATTGTTTTGTTAAATTAGTTAGTAGTTCAAAATCAAAATCAAAGCATTTATTTTAAGTAAATCATTTACAGGCACTTTTGAATTGTCAAAGGGTCAGTCAGTCAGTAAGATGAAGCTTTATGTTTGTTGCCCATTCTAAAGCATAGGTCTCTATGGAGAAGAACGGGCAAGAAACTCCACGGACACTCTTTTGAATCATAATATTGTTACAAAATATTTGATTACACCATTCGCCATGTGAGAACGATTTTTGCTTTTGTTCTTATAACGTATGTAACTAACACAATTTTTTTGTGCAATTGCCATCTAAAACTGTAGCCAGCTGGGTAGTTGCGAAGCACGCTATCAGTTGCTATATGCTTCAGTTTGACAGCTTAACATTATTCATTGTATTATTGACGTTATTGAGTAGACACAGTATTTGAGCATATGAAGCAATGAATAAGCAATAACCTTCAAAAAGATTCAGACTGAGATCGAGTGTGCTACGCAATTAAGATGAAGAGCGGACCCCAGTCTATCATTCTTTAAAGGTGCAAAATGCCCTTCTGACTACACTAGACCTAAATGTGAATTGTTGGCGGATAGCGTTGCCAAGCGTCCGGATAAAGCCGGACATAGGTAGGCTTTTTGATTGCGTGTCCGGCCAAAATAACCGGTGACGGCTTGTCAGGCTTTTGTTAGGCTTTTTACATTTCGTAAACGGGCGAGCGCTGAGCGCAGGCGAGTCGACTGTCGGTCGCTCCCCCGGCCGCAGTGCCGCGCCGCCCGCCCACGCGTAATTTAACAAGATTTATGATAACAATTAATGAAAAACAGCTTGATTTTACATACAATTTTTTTTT
>VKGM01002187.1:1297-12393 GCA_007844875.1 Busseola fusca | reverse complement strand
GCGCACTAGTTTATTATGAGCCTATTCACTCTAAGTAGAGAGAATAGGACGGAAGACGGCAGTTGAGCGAAACTGCTCAGACCCGTCCTCCGTACGGCTTCACCAGACATCATGCCGGAACACGACGATAATAAGCAAATCCCATCACTAACAGGAGATCATTCAACTTTATGAAATAAAAAAGTTCATTACCTGGAATAAAGTGCCAGTAACTTGTCCCCAACAAATAACATCAGATGACTGTGAGTGTAGGGTAGTTTGATATCTTTTGAAGCACTTTTGAGGGCACACAGTGCAGCTACAGTAGCTCCACTTTCGCCGATCACGCCATTGGCACCGGGTATCGTGTCTCCTTTGGTGCGGCTATCCAAAAGAACTGAGAGCCAGTCTTGATAAATTGAAGAGTGGAGACTGAAAATTATGATTGATATTACCTACATAGAGACTTAATGTAGCTATATATAGTTTCTGCTTATCTCCAATCGACAAGTCATGAGTTTATGGTCTGTTTAATCCCCTTACAAAAATTTTGTAAGTATATAATTTGTTCCCTGAAAAAGGAATTTGAATGATATCCATTAAATTATGATCATATTCTTCAAAAGTGTGCTTTTTAGGATTCCGTACGCAAAGGTACAAACAGGACTTTATTACTAAGACTCCACTGTCTGTCTGTCTTGTCACCAGGCTGTATCTCATAAACAGTGATAGCTAGAAAGTTGAAATTTTCACAGATGATGTACTGCTGTTTCTGCTATAACAACAAATACTAAAAAGTTTCTTTTATAGAATATGATACGGAACCTTTAGTGCGCAATTCCAACTCGCCCTTGCGCAGGTTTTTACTATTGGCATTACAGCACTAAATGAATTATAATTATTATAGTAATATATTATATTTCGATAAATATAAATATGTCTCGGCAAAGTAAGCTCTTCCGGCACAGGCCTAGTGTTCGAAGCACGCAATCCCCACCATGATGTCAATGTCGCGCGGGCCTGCGGGCAGCGAGCGATGGGCAGCTCGCCGCCCGGTAAGGACCAGGCCCGGGTCGACGGCGCGTCGTGTTCCGCGCGCGCCTCAAAGTGATGCAGTCAGCATAGCGTGGGGTCCTTAAGGACCGATGCCTGCCCCAGGGCCGTGGGGAGTATCAAAGAGTAACCAGGGTCCCTGGGGCGCATAGGCAGGTGAAGGAACAGGGGTGGGTTTTAGTCAGTAAAAGTCTGACACGCCCTTCCGCTCCGCCCAGAGCGGGAGAGGTCATTTGATGATTTCCCACCCTCCCAAAAAAAAAGGAAAAATAATCCACCTTGTAACTCTTTCTATCAGCATCATTAATTGAATTTTTCTGGCCAAGAACTAGTCCCTAGATGGTAGTATCTGATCCCCATTGGGACAAACTTTAGTAAGACTATTTGGACCCACTCCTATGATGGGACTTATAAAATTATTTTAACCCCGGCCGGGTAACCCATGAAATTCAAGTTTTCTTGCATTTTTTTGCTATTTGCTGGTCAGTGCCAAATTGTATGTTGAACAAAATATGATTTTCGACCTTAACAAACATGTATTTAACACTACTCTGGCGCCTCCCCTTTAAAGACTTACTATATAACTTGCAGACTTCTAAACTACTCAATGGACCAGTACCATTAGCTGAGCCAAGGACCAGCACAAGGCCTAAAACATAATTTACATATTTTTTTTTTCAGTTACTCAATGATGTACAACGAAGACATAGCAGCAATACCAGTACAAAACCTCCTTTCACAAAACTGCCTGGTAGCAGTATGGTGTACAAATGCACCAAGCAATATTACCGCTGTAAAAAATGTAATATTTCCAAAATGGGGAGTGGAGTATGTTGCTACTTGGTACTGGTTGAAAGTGACAGTAGATTTGCAGCCTTTATGTGATTTTGGGACTGGCAGTAAGAAGCAGCCTTATGAGAGGATAATATTGGGAAGAGTAGGAGATATAAACAATGTGCCAGATTGTCAGCTGGTTGTCAGTGTGCCCAGTGCTTTACATTCTCATAAACCGCCGTTATTAGGTAAGAATGCAATTTGCTTTTTAAGGCTGCTTGAAGGTTTAGAGGCCATTTATTTTTAAATCTCTTGGCGGTTATCGCTAAAGCAATAAGGCTCAAGGTTGATTGAGAATGTTTGACAGTTTCGGGTAGCTTGACCAGCTGTCGTCCGTACCTACCCGGACAAAAATTAAAAAAAAAAAAACATCCGACCTTTTATAAAACAATAAACAAGTACAGCCCGATTTAAACTTTATTGCGGATCGGAACATGAGGCGAGTCGCTGCGCAGTAACAAATTCATATGTCACCGGGGGGAGGGGTGAGGTACTGCGCAGCGAGTAGCGCACTTCAGAGCCGCCATAATGTTTGAATCGGGCTGTACTTATGTTATTAAAGGTTACTGTTGATTGACTGTTTAATAAATTCTCGTAAAAATAGTTACAAGATTTCCGAAGTCATCTTGTCTATGCTTCTGTTCCAGATATTTTATCTCCCTTTGCAAAGACAGAAAATCCACAGACCCTAGAACTGTTTGCAAGATATCTACTACCCAATACTACCAGTGTTGGCTATGAACCATTGAAATGGCAGCATGATTCTTTGTATGAAGAAATAAGTTGAATAGAAATAAATATTCTGATATACAAACTATCTTTTTATTATTGAATCAACCTTTACATATCAGCATGGGCGTACCCAGCTTCTGACCTAGGGGGGGGGGCAAGTCAGATTTTTAGATCAGATCGTCCGAGGCTGTTTTGTCATAAATACTACACAAACACACCTACATGAAACATTAAATATAGTGTGTAGGGCAAACAGCAGCAAATGATACTGCTTTATAGGTAAGGTAGTTAAATAAATAAAAGTAAATTTGACTACTCCCCTACCGCCAAGAGTACGAACGCTCGGCTAGATTCGGTAATCTTCGTTCGCCATCGTCACCACAGCGACAGCTAACGACTGTAGCTCTCCGCGCGGATTTTTTGATGGCAATTGCATCATGCATTTTGCCAGTGTCTACTGCGCGGTTTCCCCGTTTACACTTTGATTAGTAATTAGGCGAGTTCATACAATTTATGCGAGATTTCCAGGGGCGGGCAGCTGCCCTCCCCTGGCCCCATCTGGTTACGCCCATGCTACTATTTCAGGTCTTTTGGATGTCGTTAAAAGTTTGATGGGTGGTTATAATTCTACAGATGGCGCCCGGATGTACGACGCGCTGTGAGTGCAGACGAGTCTAACGCTGCTCTGCATAGAGAGGCCAGCTATTTGCGAAGGTTGCTGAAGCCAAGGGCACCACGCAGTGTCAACAGGTACTGTTCGATTTTAAACTAGACAGAGTTATAAATAACAATAGCGAAACCTGTTTCAGTATTGAATAATAAAACAACTTTATTTAAAGAGCCAAATCAAGACGACAAAAGTGTCTTTGTGATTTACTGGATGGCGGATCACTCATCCAAAATATAGCAACAGACCTTATTAACTAAACCAATATTTTATTTCAGATGGACACCAAGAACTTTACGACGGCTACTAAGCACAGATTCCGAAACCGCACCAGAAAGCAGCCAAAATAACGGTTTGTATTGTTTCACCTCGAAGATGCGCTAGTAAAATTAAAATGTACTGTATCTCTTCTTGATTTGTTCTATTTTTTTAACTGATTATTTTACTTATTTTATTTTGCTACCTAGATGTCGTTGATGACTCCATGGTTGACACAACGCCTTATAGTTCTCTGACCTCCAATGGCATTGAAACTAATAACACCATAGTCGTAGATGAAGAGTCCAACATATCGCAGAAACCAGAAGAAGTCAGTGAGGTGAGTGTGTAACCTTTAACTTATGGTGTCACAAAGTCCATTTGTAGTCCAGGTGTGGAGTTTTGGCCTAAATATTTAGTATTAGCTTCCATTTCTGAGTTATTCTTGTTCTGACACCTCAGAATGTGGTAACTATATATGATTATATCGTTGGTCCCAGAATCATATCGGTGGTCTACTTATACAAAGAAGATTGTTGATCGCAGTCCAACCTAAACCTAACATTGTATGTACTTGGTTTTGTTTAGTGTGCGATATGGTGGGAATACGCGCGAGCGTGTCGCTGGTGGGGCGGCGCGTATTGGGTCACTGCAGCAGCTGCACAATGTCTGGCGTTGTCCGCAGACTACTGGCTCACGCAAACCACCTCACAAAGCGAAGGCATTGAGCTTTCTGATCAACAGGTATTTAATAATATGGTTTTCTTCACATGAGTTCTGACGTCCAGCAATGTTCGTTTTCAGCAAATTGATAGTTTCGTTTCTCTAAGGGCTGTTTTTTCAATCGACTTCGGCAGATATTTTTTATTTGTAGAATAAAATTGACGTCTGACAGATACCTATTGTATGGAAGAACCGTCAAAAATTCAAAATTATTCCTCGGATAAAAGTATCAATTGTTGGAAAAATCAGCCTTTAGTCATAGATTTATATACATCATTTATACCTAATATAAGTTACAATTTGATTTACTTTAGTACGACTGCTGTGCCTAGTTTCCTGCAGCATCATGAGCAGTCATCGGGTTTTTTTTAGTAGCGGCCCGAAGTCTGGATGTATGCCCTGTTGATGGCAATAACATAACTTGCTAATTCTATTACATGCGACTAACCTACCTGGCTACCTAATTGGTTAAATGTGGGTGCATCTACTGAGTATGCACCTCTGCCTACTAATTTAAGAATTACAGGCGTGTAATTATCGTAGCTTTTCCCAAAGTTTCATACAGCAACGGAAAATTGATTTTGTAACTTGTGTCAGACATGGAACGGCGTGCGCACATACGCGATGTGGTGCGGGGGCGGCGCACTGGCGGCGGGCGTGGCGCAAGCGGCGAGTGCTTGCGCGTCGGCTAAGGCGCGGCGCACCGTACACGACCGCCTGCTGCGGGCCACGCTTCGGGCTCCTCCGCATTATCTGCGCACTGCACCATTGGGCGACACGCTGCATCGATTCTCTGCTGATATTTTGGTTATCGATAAGGTAAAAAATCCCCGATTTATAAATAAGTAGTAAATACTTATTTAAAACGTTAATCTTATCTTCGGCTTACGTAGGTACATATGTACGTAGAAATAGGCGAAACAAAAGTTTGCTTATCTTCGATAAATTTATGTTAGATTCACTGATTCATAATAATTAAAAAAAAAAAAACTATACCTAAAATATAATTAATTAACACCTATCTTTAGCTACTTGTCCAAACACTGGAAATCACGCTCTTAAAGCATCAACCACCCAAATACCAGAACCATTAGATGACATATTTACCGAAACAGCTATCACATCGTATCTCATCAATCACGGAGCTCCAAGCTCTTTGATAAGTTGGGGTGGCCCTGACCGAAAGTAAATGTCTTCCATATCCCTTTCAGAAACTGCCGACAGCAATCAGCCGCTGGGCGCAGCTGGCTCTTCTATGTAGCGCAGCTGGGCTGGTCAACGCCATCATCGCGCCGTGGACCCTGCTGGCGTCGATACCGGCGCTTTTTTGCTACCTCATCCTGCAGTCGGTCTATCTGAGTAACGCTAGGTACATACTCAATAAGTAAATATTAGCTAGGCGTTTGCCTAGCTAATATTTACTTATTGCGGACTATTCGGTAGGAAGGGAGAAGATATATCTAATGGCAAATTGTGAAGCGATGAATATTTTAACTGAACTGGAAATTAAAGTCACTCACAGAATTTTATCCCGATAGACTTCTTTTTTGTAACAAAAAGGCATGAAACGAACGAGTTAATGATGACTAATTTATTTGAAACTTCGTGTAATTTATTTATTGAATGCCAACAAAGATTTAGATTAGGGTTTTTACTTTATTTATCTAGTGCTAGTGCTAATGTCATAAAAATAAAAAGCCTAATTATTTGAGCATTTGCACGAAATGCAGGGAGCTTCAGTGTGCAGAGGCCCACAGCGCAGCGGTGGTGGTGTCTCTGTGTGCACAGACCTGCGCCGGTGGCAGCACGATCCGCGCAGGCCGGCTTCAGCCGCGCATGCGCGCCACCTACCTGCGAAGTCTTGACACTAATCATAATACACTGCTCCTGCTAAATTCAGCTAACCGCTGGCTTGGACTCGCTTTGGTAAGTGATGCAGCCTTTCAACCTTATTAAAAAAAAAAAACGGTTCCACTCCGAGAGAGGCGGTAAAAGTTCAAACTAGAACATTAAATGTTGTGAGTTTTTGAATGTTTTGGAATGGTTAGGGAATAATTTCTCACGAATTGTTTTATTATTTTATATACATGAATTTTACAAGTACCTATACAGATTGTCGAGCCATCAGCAGTCACCATCCGTGGATGCGCGTAGCAATCAAAATAAAATACAAACACACACGCACACTCGCGTAAGCGCTTAAACGAAATAGCAGGAGCGCCTCATACATTTTCATCGCGCGGTAGAAAGAGAGGGGGATATTACGTGTCCTGACGCGAGTTTAACATTTTTTACCCATCCCAAAAAAGTGCACAACGCCGCTTAGTATAAAAGTTTTCACTTCAAAAAGAAAGTAGACTATTTGTCTTCTTTTTCTTTAAACAATGCTGTTCTAGTGAACTTACTATGCTAGGGGCTTATAGGCATCACGCATATGGGTGGAAACACATTGCACAGTCCCTTTCCAAAGCAAAAGAAAAGTTATATTAGTAGTAGTTGTGTTAGTATTGCAAAGTTTCTTTCCCTAACCATTGCATTAGGTATTGACTTTTCAGTGTGCAGTTTTCAAAATATGGTTTCTAGTCACTGTGGCATGGCAACGGTTAGTTACGGTGGAACGCGAATTCGTTCTCTGGCATATGTCATATTCTTTAACATATAACGGGACCTGTCCAGGAGTAGGATGGTTTCTAGTCACTGTGGCATGGCAACGGTTAGTTACGGTGGAACGCGAATTCGTTCTCTGGCATATGTCATATTCTTCAACATATAACGGGACCTGTCCAGGAGTACGCGTCTTTCCACTGAAATTATGATGATGAATTGATGATTACAGGACTTGGTAGGAGCAGGCTGCGTATGCGTGGTATTGACGGTGTGCCTGCAAGGAGGTGCGAGCGGTGCGGCGACGGGACTGGCTGGAGCGTACGCGCTGCTTCTGCCCGCATACCTCGCGCATCTGGCCAAGTGTCGCGCCGACCTGCATCTGCAACTGGCAGCGCTTGAGCGCGTGCATGACGATACCAATGTGCCGCAGGAGGATTACAGGGATGACTGTAAGTTGGCGTTATGTAGCTATTATTAAGCATTTGTGGTAGTTTTGTTATCAAAACTTGACTGTGCCGAATTCCTCAATTCCAGTTGCTAGAAACTTCTCTAACCTAACCCAACTTCCTAACCTCCCTGAACTAACCTAACCTAACAAGGTATATATGCTTATAATGACCATCTTTACATACCAAGACCCCTCCGTACCTCGAAAAGCACGTTAAGCCGTTGGGCCCGGCTTCATTCTTAGATCTTTTACAGTCGTTACGGGTAGCCAGAAGCCCGAAAGTCTGTCAACAAGTCTTACCAAGGGGTATCGTATTACCCCGTAATTGGGTTGTGGTGGTCAGATAGGCAATCGCTCCATGTAAAATACTGGTATTCAGCTGAATCTGGTTAGACTAGAAGCCGACCCCAACATAGATGGGAAAAAGGCTAGGCAGATGATGATGATATGTCATAATATATGGATGGTGGAATAGCAACACCACCAAAGATTAAACAAACGTGTGGGAAATATAGTTATAATATATTATGCTTTTGTAGTAACAAACGTGTGTCTTTCTTTTCAGGTCCAATACCTGTCGGATGGCAGAGAAACGGAAAAATTGAATTCGAGAATGTCAGTATTCAGCATGAACCGGGCTCGACATCGATACTTAAGAATATCAACCTCTCGATTACACCCGGTGAAAAGGTAATGCAGCCATAAGTATTTATTGCCTATGTATCTATGTTATTCTGTGTGCACTTGTGCAGTTAGCCCTGTGTAAGGAACGACACCTCTAGAAAATAAAAAAAAATATTAAAATGTATTTTGGCTGTATAAGTTTTCCTATTTCTCACTAGAAGAAATTACTATAGCTCCTGAAATATCCTAACCTAGCTCTGCTAATAAATAATTTATCTATACTTTTTGCTGCTTTCCACAAAATCAGGTAGCAATCTGCGGTCGGAGCGGTAGCGGAAAGTCCACCTTACTATTGACTTGCGCCGGTGCCACCACTATTAATACTGGCCGCGTCCTGATTGACGGCGAGGACATCACGCGCGTTCCGCTGCGCGCGCTCAGGCACCGCGTCGTGCTGGTGCCACAGGACCCCGCTATGTTCTCTGGCACGCTTCGAGAGAACCTTGACCCTCTGGCCGTGCACACTGATGAAGAGATATGGCATAGCTTGAGAGCGGTCGGACTGTTTGACTTTGTATCTGCTCAGACTGCTGGATTAGGTATGCGATTCTTCTAAAATTATTATTCTATTTTCGCAATGCTTTAGGAACAAGATCAGCTTTATGGTTAAAAGATAAGATTAGCAAGAGGCTGCTAGCAAGCCTTGAAAGAACGTCCACTTTTGTAATACCTACTCAAGAAGGTCAGCAGGCCAAACACTAGGTACTTATAGTAGAATAGAAAGGATCAGGAACTTCATTTCCACTTCTAAATTCACATGGAGGTCGAAGGATAAAAGTAGGTGTCAATTGTTGGTCCGTGCCTGCATTCTTTTTTATTCTTTACAGAGTGCAGTGTATGCAGTCGCTCCGGTAGCTCTGGATGGAGCGCAGGACGCGTAGGTCGCGTGGCGGCTGCCCGCGCAGCGCTTCACGCGCGACTTGCGGGCGCTCTGCTGCTAGACGAGCCCGCCGCAGCCCTGGACGCTAGCGCTGAAAGAGCGCTGCTTGCGGCGCTTGCAGCAGTCGCACCTCACACAACCATCATCACTGTTGCGGTAATCATTTATCTTATCATATACCTAATCCATTCACTATAGACAATGATGATATACGATTACGGCCCACTCCCTCTTATAGAGTGGCCTGTGCCCAGTAGTAGGAATATTAGAGGCTGAATATACTACTTATACAACATTATTTTTTGTTTATGCGAAACCCGAAACAAGTGTCCAGTATTTTTATGTAAAGAATGTATGTACAAAATTTCAAAAAGGTATCCTGAAAAATTATAAAGTTATAAGCTTGTTATGTTACCTGGTTGTCCCTTCAAAAACACTGAAGAAGCTCAGATGTTTCCCCCCCCGCCCCAGGCGCTGGAGGCAGTGCGTACGCGCCTAGTGCCGTTATAACCTGCGTTGTGCGCGTTTTAAAGCAAAACTATTGGTGACCAACATGTAACCTTTTTTAAAAATCTTTGGGAAAAAATATAACAACGGGTTAAAATGATTGGAATCGATTCTGTTGCTTATTCTGAACAAACTATATTCAGGTTTTGCATAAAGAAAAAATAACTTTGTATAAACATATTATAGCATAATCAACCTATCACACACGTACCGTGACCACTGTACACACACTGCACTTCTGTCGTGCCCAGCGAGGCCTAGGGGAGGCGCCTTTATAGTCTCCCCAGGGATGTGCCTTACAGGCGTTGCGCAGGGGGTTCCGGAATTGGTCTTTTAAGAGGAACCGGGAACATCCGTATGCGCGGCATGGAGATCACCGGGGTGGTTTTAGTGAGGTAAACATCCCACACTTCCCGACCTCGCTCCCCAAAGGTCGGGTGCCTTACGAAGGTTTCCCCCGAAAAAAAGGTATAAGAAAATCTTAATTATTATACAACATGAGCTATCGATTGAAAAATTGCAAAGCAAAATTGGCATAATCACCATGCTTGGTCCGGAGAGAAATAGAAGTCGGTTACCTACTTGTAAATACAGCAAGCGTTCCATATGAATATGAGCCTTATTCATATTGATACAAGTGTGTTAAGCAACACACTCGCATTTATGAATTTGAACCTTATTTGCACATGCATATGGTTCTTCGTATGAAGCTCTGGCTGTGTTTAGCTTAAGTAAAGTCTAAGCATGATATTCCTCAGGCTCCCAGCGTACGTATGTCAACACAATTAGATATGTATAAGTAGATAGGTAGGTATTCAAGCGAATTTTTTTTTTATGAGCACGTGTCTCTGTGGCAAAACATTTTTTTTTTTATTAATTTAAATGCTCTTATAATGTTGCAGCACCGCATATCGTCAGTGCGCGGGTACGAGCGCGGCGTCGTCCTCGACAGCGGCTGCGTGGTGGAGCAGGGCGCTGTTGCCGCTCTGCTCGCGCAGCCCGGCTCGAGACTCGCGCGCATGCTCGCCGCTGCGCAACGATCCAACTAACCCACCGCATCATTTTTTGTGTCACTTTTACTTCGGGAGTGTTAGCGTGATATAAAAAAAAAACTTCTTGATCTGAAATCTGCATCGTAAAGCAACGTGGTGTTCTCTATATGTTGATAAACCTTACTCGAAAAGGTTCCTAGAACTCAAAATGACAGTTACCCACTGCCCGATAGACAGTACGCATGTATTTTTTTTTAAATTGACGGATCTTTAAGATGCACATGGCAAAGGAGACACAGCTTTATAATTGAATGCCCAGTATTTTAGTAACTTAAATGACAAATAAATTTTTGCATTTCCCTAGTATCAATCCTGTATTTCAAAAATATGAGCAAGTTTGGTCTGATGTTTTCAAACACGCAAGGTTTTGCACCACACATCTTTTTGATTTACAAGTATGATACAGTGCATATTTTAAGTAGCGATGCTAGTTAATCAGTGACAAACTGACAATACATGTAACATACAAAGAAGTAGATATAAGTAATACTGACAATGAATAATTACATTGAGAATATTGTATCATTGTATAGCTATATATCAAACCATGCCGCCAAGCGATCCGTCGTGTTCCGGCATGATGTCTGGTGAAGCCGTTCGGAGGACGGGTCTGAGCAGTTTTGCTCAACTGCCGTCTTCCGTCCTATTCTCTCTACTTAGAGTGAATAGGCT
>VKGM01002172.1:7178-18113 GCA_007844875.1 Busseola fusca | reverse complement strand
GTTTATAGCTGTACTAATAAATTATTGATTTTGTAAAGAATATAAATATCTATTCACTAATGTATGACTGTACATATAATAAGAAACTACGGAAGTCTAACTCCTGGCCATGTTAGAAAACACATCTAATTTTTTGTCTAACAAGATCTTGTGCTATCAAATTTGTTGGAGAGGCAAATTAGGTGACTCTAGAAAAGGATGCCTTTGGTCAGCAGTGGAACAGTGGCAGTGATTCCCTTGTTCACAAACTAGAGAGGAAACAATTAAATATTAGTCCTGTCAAATCAGCGCCAACCGTACCTAGATTGATGTATTTTTGTCGCCATATTTTTAATCACGTCTAAAATGCCTATGGAGTATCTTAATTTGACAGGACTAAACTAATATTTATTTGCTGTCCTTTTCTTAATGAAATAGAAAGAAAAAGATGCACTGAACTTAAATTTAATTTAGTTTGTGAACATTTAGAGAATCGGCGCCAGTGTAGGCTAAGTAAAACAAAAACATACTTTTTTAGTGTGCTGATTCCTTTATAGTTTCCGAAATAACTAACGTGCTTATTAATGTCTAAATGAACTGCACTTACAAACGCAAAGTGCATTCACAATTTACACTAGGCAAGACTCAGGTCTAGCATTGCACTGTATTTAATGAACCGTTAGTTTTTCACGTGACATAAATGCAATCTTAATGTGATCTTTGCATAATATGTGGCACATAATGCATGTTGGACAGTTTGAGGGCTCACGTTCTGCTGTGCACCGTACGGTTGCGGGACCAAAGGCGGAACCACAGGATCGTTGGTAACCATCCTTACATATTGAGATCCCTCTTGCCTCAGAAAGCACGTCATACCGTTGGTCGCAGCTACCATTCTTTTTTTTTTTAATTGTTATAAACTAGTGCTTGACCGCAATCCCGCCTGATGGTAAGCAGTGATGCAATCGTTCATCTTTGATCTTTGAAAGTAGTTACGGGTAGTCAGAAGCCCTAAAGTCTGGCAATCAGCCTTACCAAGGGTTACGTGTTTCTCAGCAACTTGGTTGTGGAGGTCAGGTAGGCAGTCGCTCCATGTAAAATTCAGAGGTGTATCCGGTTAGAGTACAAATCGAGTCCAAAGTGATGTTGACAAATTGACACCGCTACAACCCGGACGAAGCGTTTTGTCTCGTGTTTTATACCGCATCGAAGGACTGGAACAATTTGCCTGCGGCGGTCTTCCCGTCTGATTACAATTTAAGTGTCTTCACACTCATAATAAACTAGTGCGCTTTACCATCAACGATTGCATCACTGCTTACCATCAGGCGGAATCGCGGTCAAGTACTAGTTTATAAACTCAAAATAAAAAAACTGCAGTAGGGAAAAGGCTAGGCAGATTGATCGTTTGAATAAGAAGAAGCAATCTGACATATTCCTTCTTCAGACGAGGGGTATCATTAAAGATTACCGCAAAAAGAAAGTTTTGTTGTAAAGAGATAAACTAGCGCTTGACCGCAATCCCGCCGGATGGTAGGCAGTGTTAATTATCGTTTGTTTTGTTGATCGTACAAAATCGAACTTCTGTCTTATTAATTCTGTGGTGTATGTCAATGTGTATTTACGTAATCCTATCGGTTAATGACTGATGTTAAACTGGTTTCTATCCACAAAAATGGAGGACACCTGATCTGATTATATTCTACTATTATTGTTTTACATTTAAATGTTAATAAAGTTTGATACATGATAGACTGTCATTGCACTTTTACCTACTTCTTTTTTATTACATATAAAATTGTAGGTTCTCCATCGATACGATAGATTATTCCAATAAATTTCTTCCCAGTTCTTATAGATAATAATTTATGAACATCATCATTGTCCTACCCTTATCCCAATGTATTTGAAATTGGCGCAACATGTAATTTTCTTCCATACCTCTCCGTCAGCCTAACCATCAAACACACATTCAATCCATCGTTTCTTTGGTCTTCCCCTATTCTTATAGCTATCAAAATTCATACTCAAAACTTATCGATACCCAAATTATTAATGGTAATCTTCACTTAGAACCTCAAAGCAGTTACAAATACAATAGACCAATATATATAGTGCAGTTTCTATTTCTAGAAATTTCATCTTTTTCAATCTACGTACTTACTGAAATATCTACCTATTAAATGGACTAGTGATAACGAAGTAGGCACAGTATTCTTGGTGCCATCTTCATAGAGCATCCCTCAAGGCTTCTATGATGCACAACTGCGAATACCTACTACGAAACAGATTGGTAATCAAAGGGATGCTGTCATTAATATTCATTGAACGCAGGTGCAATGATGACCATCTGTTAGTATCTCTTGTAAACTGAATAATTATTGGTATTTTGCGACACCCAAGAAGATTCATTAATGCATTGAACGAGTGGTTAAAATTTTCTCTGTGTTAATCTTGAAGCAAAACAGACAACACTGATTCCCTTGCTTACAAACTGAACTAAATTTAAGCTCTGTGGACTTTTTCTGCTTATTTAATTATGACAAGCACAGAAGATAAATATTAGACGTACCGATAATATTATCTAAAGATTTATCTCTAGCAAATTTAATAGAACTTAGCCAACGTCCAAGCCTCGGGCTAATAAATAAGTAATTTACATACATTTCTTAGTAAACAGGCAGATAGGTTGCAACAGTATGTAATGCTCTCAGAATTAGTTTGCATATGTGAGTACTACGAGTGATTGCGATGCTTATCTCTTTCTGATGAAACTATCAATTACATGCTTGAATTAACTTATTGCTAATAGTTTAACGGTTTAGCATTCGTGGCTAGGTTGTCTGATGAAGACATATTGGCTGCACTCATTAGTAAATGCCAAAAAAAAGAGACAGATATTCATTATTAATCGTAGATACCTAACTACATTTTAATAAATGATGATGTTTTATTAATCTTAAGTTAATGCTGACTTAATGGAGATTGACGTTTGTGAAGAAACGTTTATATGAAGGGAGAAGCGCCAGGGTAGCCCACGAAATTGAAATTTTCGTGTTTTTTTTTTGCAATTCAAAGGTTACTGTCAGGTTTTAATCTGAACGAAATACTTATGATTCGCGACCGTTACAGGTATGTGTTTACAGAATTATAATCATGAAAATCATCAATACAGCACTAGTTCATATAACCCTATTGATTAATACGTAGTGTACGCTTGCGCTTTTTCTTAAAGCTCACACTCAAAGCACTTATTTCACCACTTACAGAGACTTTTGAATTTTCGATCAATCAGAAAGATGAAGCTAGGGGTCCATTCCAAAGGGTAGTAGGTGCCTATGGGGGATAACGGGCAAGAAACTTCATGGACACTCTTTTGAATCAAAATAATATGGTTACAAAGTACTGATAACATATTATTCGTATTAAAAATTATGCATGTGAGAACGATGCAGAACGTTAAATATTATAATACTGTTATAATTTGGAATATTGTGTAAAGGCTTATGTACAAGATATACAAAAATATTGAAAAATTATCTTTTAAAAAAAGATAATTTAATTTGTAATTTTTGTTTGCAGTTAGGCACCTGCTGTATGTAGGTAGGCACCTAGAAGGTATATGATATATGGAAGAAGGCAAACATTATTAAAATATTGTAAAACAACATACAAATAAATAGCAATTATAGATAAACAGAGAAACTAATAAAAACTGATTGATTTACAATCACAAAAAACTATGATTGGTGTTCACTACCCGTAGCCAATATCGAATTGAGTTTTTTCTCATAATTACGTTATAATTATTATAATATCGAAACTATTAAGTTATTGGAGTAGTTATTGACTACATTTACGTGTTAAAATTTGTGTATTTAATTGATATTAATGGCTCTATTAGCAGTATTATTATTTTTAGTTATTATTTGTTGCGACACAATAATTGTTGCTTACGCACAGAAAAAACTTCATTGATGTCATGGGCTAGGAGAAGACCACGAATGTTATAATTTCGGATATAGGCCTCCCCACCAGACAGCGCCACTTCGACCTGTTTCCGGATTTGTGCTTATCTGCTTCTTTATGAAAGTCAGGTAGTTCATAATTTGTTACATAACGAAATACACCCAGGTGCTAACTTTAAATAATTTTGTTAAAAAAATAAATAAAGTACAATTTTAACGTCGGTAGGTAATTTATTGACATTTATTGGCATGTGCCCACACAGTTAGCACATGTATAGGTACTTACTAAGCATAATTAGGAACCAAGACACGTTTTTGTGGTGTCGAAACAGACATCAAGACTACCTAATAGACTTTAAACACTTTAGATTTTAAATAAAGCTCATGAATAACGTGACTCTACCGAATTAATTAATACACATCTATTTATATATTGTTAAAAAAACTAAAATATTGCGTCGAAATATTCCTCCGCATCGCTGTCGACTGGTAATTTACACAAGAGACTGTTATATACTGTTAGTTAATATACTTATAGCTAGTTAATATTATACATATACCTAGTTTAATTTAACATAAAAGCTCCCACACACAGGCGTGATATGACAGTGTGACTCGACTCTGGTAGAATAGTTTTTATGGAAATTGTTTTGCCAGAATCGCGTCGCGCCTGTCTAAGGAGTCTTAAGTCAGACAGATTGTAAAACGTTTCCAAGATAGTGGAAACATAAGTCAGGTGTCCTACCGCTTGCAGTAGAAGCTGACGCTCGGAAAGGGCTATAATGAAGTTAGTAAATCTACTTAATCACTAATCGTACATTTACCAGGTATTGACAACGTCAATGTATTCCTGACGAGACTACCAAGTGCTTACCATAAACGCACCGACCATCGCGCACGGAATACCAAGCACATACCTTTAAGATAATATTTCCATTCGCTATCATTCGGATTATTCCTTAACTCCTAAGCAGCATATAAACCTGACAACAACATCAGTGTACTGCATTCGAGGGCACATCATTATTGTGACAGCACCCTTGTTAATTAGCAATTTTATAATCAAGTTCCAAGTGATTGTTTTAACTTTTGAGTCTCAAAAACGAAATCGTTACTTATTTATTAGTATACTAGCTGCGCCCCGCGGTTTCACCCGCGTAAGTTTCGATCCCGTGGGAATATCAGGATAAAAAGTATCCTATGTGTTATTCCTAGTTATAAACCATCTGTGTGCCAAATTTCATCCAAATCCGTTCAGTAGTTTTTGCGTGAAAGAGTAACAAACATCCATACATCCATACTTACAAACTTTCGCCTTTATAATAGTAGTAGGATGGTGTAGAAAAGTGTTTAGAATATGTGTCACACCCACATCGGCCGGACCTGTACCTAAAAGATCATGTCGTGGTGAAAATGTTAGCAAAATAGTGAGGTTGATAGCTACACGGAATGCTCGGGTTGTGCCGGACGAGCTACTATGGTATTGTCACTCGTGCATATTCCTAAAACAATTTTGAGAATAAACACTTTAAGTAGATAGTTAAATTGGATTGGCATAGTAGCCGTATCGTGCTTCGGCATCATCCATAGCCCATCTCAACCTTTTCCAGCGGCTTTTCTTTTACGACATACTTACTAAATGCTGTTTGGGTCAGGTGATAAAACTTGAGATTATGATTTGAATAGGGTAGCAATATTTGACAGAGCGTTATGTCGAGTGGACGCATCTTGCTGTCCAAAACTTGCTAAAATATCTTATGATTGAAATATTTGTTTTGTTGTTTCCAGTGAGGCGATGGAGAGCCGAGTGGGCCTGGACTACATCGTAGAACATGCGGAGTATACGGGCAAGCTCGCCGCCGCGCTCACATCGCCAGCTGCGCCTGTTAAGAAACAGGTAAGATTTAACAACTATGGTCAGGATGACAGAAAATCCTGCCATCCTGGAGAAAAAAATCCAAAATAAAATAGGACGCCTGGAACAAGACCCAACTAGTGTCATATAAACTAGTAAATAGGTGGACCAGTGACCTGAGGGGCAATTCTCGAAAATTTTAGATCGTTCACAGTCTGATCTCCGTCTCAATTTGTCAAACATTCCTCCAATTTCCCAACCTTTTTGACAAGTATTTGGTATTGATTGTCGCTGAGATAGCGACTAGATTTTAAAAGTTTTAGGAATCGGCCTTTTGGTGAAGGTTGTAGGTGTCTGTTGTCAAAGTCTTAATATATTTATTTAAATAGATCACTAAAAGGTACTTTTGAACTTCAATGAACCCGAGATTCATAGGACAGATAAGGTGACGCTTTTAAGAGGTTCATGTCCAGCATTAGACGACTTTCGCCTAAAATGATGATGCTAACCGGGCACCCTTCATCAGTCCTTAAACTCTTTTTTTTTAATGCTATAAACTAGTGCTTGACCGCGATCTCGCCTGAAGGTAAGCAGTGATGCAATCGTTGATGGTAAAGCGCAATATTTTATTATGAGCCTATTCACTCTAGCTTTTAAGACACTTAAATTGTAACTAGAAGGGGAGACCGCCGCAGGCAAATTGTTCCAGTCCTTCGATGTACGCGGTATAATAGACGAGGCGAAACGCTTCTTCCGGGTTGTAGTGGTGTCAACAACATAAGGGTGGATACTCGCCGTACGACGGGTCGTCCGATGATGGAACGGTGATGGCGGAATTAAGTAGTAAACTCTGATCCAAATGCGTCTACGTTCACGCATGATGTAGGGTAACAATAGTCGCGTAGTGAAAGGAAACTGTGCAATATGATTAGGAGCAAAACGTTCCCAGATTTGGATACTTGACATTTGGTGGTGTTAAATTTGTGTACCAAATAAGAATTTACCAAAAGGTCTTTGCTTTTTCAAGCATGGCTACTTTGAAACAATATACCTTTCACAGAATAGTCTAAAGTGAATTTTTCAAATGTACTTAACAGTTGTGTCATTCTTCAGGTGTTCGAGCTGTTATCAGCACTGTGCGTGTACAATGCTGACGGCTACGCCAGGGCTGCTGACACCCTAGAAAGATACAAGGTAAGTCTTAAGAATGGCTGGTACCATTCGTTAAAAAATAACTACATTGATACTATTTTGAAAGTATGTATGGTCACCAAAAGAGATAAGTAACTTTTATAGGGTCCTTTTTTGGTGGGGTGGGAAATCATCAAATGACCTCTCCCGCACTGGGCGGAGCGGAAGGGCGTGTCACTTTTACTGACTAAAACCCACCCCTGTTCCTTCACCTGCCTATGCGCCCCAGGGACCCCGGTTACTCTTTGGTACGCTCCACAGCCCTGGGGCAGGCATCGGTCCTTAAGGACCCCACGCTATGCTGACTGCATCTCTTTGAGGCGCACGCGGAACACGACGCGCCGTCGACCCGGGCCTGGTCCTTACCGGGCGGCGAGCTGCCCATCGCTCGCCGCCCGCAGGCCCGCGCCTACGGTGGCTGGGAGTTTGGTGCCGTCTCCCGACGACCAGGGCGTCTCCTGCGGCGGCTAGGGGCGAGAGGGCACCACGACAGCCTCTCCATCTCGCGCGCCGCCTCCCTCTTTGCTCCTGACGATCCGTCACGATTGTCCACAAATAACAGCCGGGACCAATGGCTCAATGTACTTTCTAAGACAAGGAAGGGAATTGGCAGGTAAATATGGTCACTCTTCTACGGACTAATCGCGGCAAGAGTAAATTAACCCTTTTTTATCGTAGGGAACGAGATATTCCCATGGATACCCTCGTCTAGGAACAACGGAAGGTTATGTCGGACTCCTACCGACTGAAAACCCACTGTTTCTTCCAGTATCATGAGTCGGGGGCCCAGGAGGTATCTCCTCTGCACCTCCGACTGGTATCAGCTCGCCATGCCTAGCGGGCGCCATCAACAAGTGCGGCCGATCCCACGACCGCACGTCCTTCCACTAAGCCGTACATACTGCGTGTAACCTCTTTAAGTAAGCGTAATTAAACCTGATCAATCGTCGCATGAGGCTGTCTTTTCTTAGCTACAAGTCCTTCAATTTCTCTCTATAATTTTACAAATTATTGTTCGTAGTTTTTGAGACTTGTATGTTACTTCAAAGCCAATCTCTTAAACCGTATAACGACTTTCTTAACTTACAGATTTTGTTAACCGGTACGTCAAAATTTTCAGGCAACTTTATGTAAATATCCTCTTTTATATCTTTATATCTCCGTGAAGAAAAGCTGCACAAACATCTATTTGATGAACAAGCCAATTGTTGTTACACGAAATTGACAGTAAGGTTCGCACACTCACCAACCTAGCTACAGAGGAATACATTTCATTATAATCAACATCAGTTTGCATAAATCTCCTCGCTACCAACGTTGCTTTATACTGAGTAATTTCATTATTTTCGTTGCGTTTTATTCTAAATACCCACTTACTGTCTACAGTCAAAACACCGTCTTTAGGTTTGTCAAAAAATGTCCAAATCTGATTATCTGACACAGCCTTCATATCCACTTTCATGGCCTCCTCCCATTTTGAGACACTTGGGAAAGAATTAGCCTCTTTTAAGGACTTAGGTTCCTCAGAATCTAAGAAGGTAAAATATGAAGTGTCATAATCCTGTAAAGCAATAAGGGGTTTTAAATTTTCTCTTGGTCGTAAAACCATAATATTCACTCTGTCCGCAACTCACAAGTATAGGTAGTGTGTGTGTGTAGTAGCGCTGTCATCAATAGTTGGTTGATTCTGAACCATATTTTCACTTTCACGACACGAGTTATCAACAGATACATCCTCATCATCAGTATAGGAAAAGGACGTATCTGCACTTGATGTCACATTTTGTTCATGGTTAACTGTATCCAAACCTAATGACACTGCCGACGCAGCAGCACGAAGATCAGTGACATTGAAATCCACCGTGGCAATATGTTCCACTACTTTTCCTGTGAGGTTTGTGTCATGATGAGGTGATATAACTATTTCTCTTTCAAAAGAAAATGTTTCACTCTCAGGATAAAATATCTTGTAGCCTTTTGTAGTTTCGCCATATCCAACGAATAAACCTCTTCTACTCTTACTGTCAAGTTTTCGACGCCGTTGCTTTGGAATATGAGCCCATATTTCAGAGGCAAAAACGAGATATATCAAACGGTTTCTGATAAAAAAGCTCATAAGGCGTTTTGTTCTTGCGAACTTACTCCTGTTCTATTAATAACTTAAACAGCAGTATTTACATCCTCCGCCCATAAATAGTTTTGCACTTGACTCGCTTTCATTAATGTACGAGCGGCCTCCGTGATTGTACGCATTTCGCGTCCAATTTTGCCGTTTTGGGTAGGAGTGCACGGGATGGACGTCTGGTGCTTTATTCCCTTCGTCTCAAATAAGCGTTTCAATTCAGCATTAACAAATTCACCACCATTATCCGTGCGCAATATCTTAACAGGTTTTCCTTCATTTTTGCAAAGAGTGGGGCAAATTTTAATTTTTGAAGTTACCTGACTTTGCTCGTTCAAAAAATATACGATTCGATAACGCGAATAGTCATCCTTCAGTAGAAGAAAGTAGCGTGAGCCCCCAATGAATAATATCTCTAAAGGGCCACAAACATCGAAATGAACTATTTCGCCTCGGCTATATGTTTTGGAAAGGCTAGAATGAGCCGGCTTGCTATGTTTTCCTTCTAAACATGCAGTACAAAAATGCTATTTCATGCAAGAAACACGTTATTTTTTAGCAACATTTTTTTTGTGTGTGAAATTCTGATGAGCGAGTTTCTTATGAAAAACCATGAGATCGCAGTCACTATCATTACACATTTGACGACGTCAGCACGTTAGTTTGATTTAATGAGGCGCATCACGCTTTGCCAGAGCTATAACCTCTTTGTATTTAATGCACTTACAAATGTTTTGATCAGATGCCATCTGTAGGCCTTTATGTAGCGCGCTCGTTGCAGAAAAAAGATTTCCTTTTCGATTTTGACGTTCAGTAGAACATACAAAACGGCCTTTAGATCTTCCATTCAGTGCCATTATAAGCCTGTAACCGGACGCTCCCCATGCCGCGAGGGCTGATTTTGTAGTTGTTTCATCGCCAAGCTGCACAAAATTTTCGTAATCCAAGTATTTGTATTCTGACATGTCTTTTCTGCTTCTGCACATATGTTGAGTGCAACCACTATTCATAGGTATACCATCTTTCTTGCGGACTGTTTAAACCGAAAGCTATTATTAGAGTTTGTACCTACGACATCATTGTTTTTCTTCTTCTATTTATTATTTTTGAAGAAGCAGTTTTTAGTCGGATGACCTTATAGATCTTTTTGTAATAATTGTACTGCTTTGTTTTATAGCAGTCCTTTTTAGAATGGCCAGATTTAACGAAGATTAACCGCACACGGCACACTCAGTCAGCGCTACCTCGTTACCTCGGCGCTGTGCCACAAGTGCCACTGACACTTCATCTTCATCGTTGGATCGTTCTACTTCCAGCAGCAAACGTGGCACCAAGTCCAAAATTGACTGTTTTTTAACCGGAGCAGACTCCTATGCTGAGTGAAAATGCTTTTCTGGTAAAAACATTAATATTTTTGGTGATGCCCATACTGCATCCGTATGACAAGAAGCTCTTGGGCTTTGGCGTCCAGCTCACCCCACTCTTCACATTCTTTTGTTTTTTCATCTTTCGGTTTTGCCGTAATCCCCGAAATTATATTAAATAATCCTCGACCCTTTAAAAGGAATTGTGTTTCAAACTTCCATAGCGGTCAATTCTGGCCGTTTATTTTTGAATTGAAACCTCCATTTTGTTTTTACCCGTAGTTTTAGACCGTTATAGTCCATTTTAGACCGTTTATAACATTTAAAAAAATAGAAACATTGTTTTATTAGAACTTACGGTTTTATATTTCTTCCCAGTAATCCAGATTATCAGCTTGGGCCCATAACCAGGTAATTTATGGAAGATATTAGCACTACTGGAATGAAAGGCTGGAG
>VKGM01002166.1:0-10096 GCA_007844875.1 Busseola fusca | reverse complement strand
GGGCGTGGAGCGGATCAAAGAGTGACCATGGGCCCTAGGGTGCATAGGGAGGGGGAGGAACAGGGGTGGGTTTTAGTCAGTAAAAGTCTGACACGCCCTTCCGCTCCGCCCAGAGCGGGAGAGGTCATTTGATGATTTCCCAACCCCAAAAAAAAAAAAAGGGTTGATATGAAAATAATTTTTATTTTCATTTCAACCCTTTTTTTTTTTTCACTCTCCACTTTACGTGTAGGGGGAGCACCCTAATAAAACATTTTATTCCACTTTTTATTTTACCACTTTGTCGGCGTGATTGATATACATATTGGTACCAAATTTCAGTTTTCTAGTGCTAACGGTCTCTGAGATTATCCGCGGACAGACAGACAGACACACCTGGCGAAACTATAAGGGTTCCTATTTGACTACGGAACCCTAATAAAAATGAACAGAAAATTAAGTGTCTCTCTAATTTTTTTCCAATTTCAAAATAGGATATTGCTTACTAGATACATAACTACTAAAAGATAAATAGATTATTTAATGAATGGGATTGGAAAACCGAGGGCCGAGAATGCAGTTATAATAGCCAGAACTTAACTGTAATATCCTTAATTAACTGAGGGCTGGTTTTTGACACGTATTTAAACTCTGCCATCATTATCTGCTTTGCCTTTTCCTAACGATTCAGCTGAATCCCAACATTTTACATGGAGCGAATGCCTATCTGACCTCCACAACCCAATTACTGGGTTAAAACAACCAGTCTTACCAAGTGATATCGTATTATATCACTTGGTAAGACTGGTTGTTAGACTTACGGGCTTCTGACTACCAGTAACGACTGTCAAAGATCTACCAATGACGGCTTAACGTGCCTTTCGAGGTTAAACTTTCCGTAGTTTAAGTCAACCAATTCTAGATAAACTAACAATTGATCAAAAAACATTTTAGCAATAAATTTAGAACTTGTTAAGTACTATTATTTTTATTTTATCGTGTTTAGATATCGATACCCAACGTTTGTGGTGTTTCGCTAACTAATTTAATTTGACCTTGTATATTAGATCCTTTACGCTGATATTTTTATTTTTATAGAGCCCGTCATGAATATCTACTTTTAATGGGTACTAAAAGATCAGAAAGGTATCAATTTTCAACCAAAAGAAATATATGTTCATAAGTATATCCGCATTTTGCTACGTAATAAAAATTCAGCACTCTTGGGAATAAAAATAAACTGAAAGCGAGTGAATTTTATGGTTTTATTGCAGGGTTTTATATTCGTACATCTGGAAATGGGCTTACAGCAATTTGCAAGGCTGTCTACGTGTTTATGAAGAGCTAAGAACAGCTATAGGTCAACCGCTTAACTGAGACGTTGCCTGAGGTAGCAGTACGGTGCGGGAGGGGTGTGGTGACGGGATGGGAGAGCTCAGTGACTCGTCAACTTGTGACTACTATCACCCCTTCCGCACCGCGCAGCTACCTTTTTTCTTTTTTTTGGTGGGTGGGGGGAAATCATCAAATGACCTCTCCCACTCTGGGAGGAGCGGAAGGGCGTGTCAGACTTTTACTGACTAAAACCCACCCATGTTCCTTCACCTACCTATGCGCCCCAGAGACCCCGGTTACTCTTTGATACGCTCCACGGCCCTGGGGCAGGCATCGGTCCTTATGGACCCCACGCTGTGTTGACAGCATCTCTTTGAGGCGCGCGCCGAACACCGCGCCGTCGACCCGGGCCTGGTCCTTACGAGCAATGGGTAGCTCGCCGCCCGCAGGCCCGCGCCTACGGTGGCCGGGGGTTGACGCGCAGCTACCTCAGGTAACGTCTCAGTTAAGCGGTCGGCCTATAGTCTATTCTTTAAAATCATACTGTGATATCTCAGGTGAAGTAAGCTGTCATTTCACTATATGAATAGGGATTGACACTGATGACGGCTCGCTTCGACTAAGTTTTCTCATACCACTGCATCTAGCATACTTATCTAATTATAGCCATCAATCATTGTACACAGATACCTAAAAACAATGCCTGAAATCTCTGTCGTTGTGGTTACGGTGCCTACCTAAAGTACAAACTTCCTAACGTAAAAAACTATCCTTTAAACCTTCTCATTGGTACCACAAGTGAAACCGTACACAAAAGCCCAGTAAGGTACATATAAAAACCTTGTATTCCCGTGTGTAAAAGCTTTAATAATTTTACAAGCCCTCGTAAAAATGGCGGCTGCGTAATAAAATCAATTTATGAAGAACACACCAAGTTTATTATTCAAGTATTTTATAGCGGTCCACAGCGAATCTATTTTACGGCTTAGATTACATTATAATAAGCACTAGCCTTCCTACACTTATAATAAAACGGACTTGGTGACGCTGAGAGTGCTTTAAATATTTAAGCAAAAGTGCTATAAGCTGGGCTGTGATAGACTTATGTCCGTCCCGTGGGTGCCAATAACGACTACTGAATATGGACCATCTGATTAACTAACTATGGGCTAATGTTATAAGAACTATTTCATATTCGTGTTGAATGTTGGTAGAAAGCAGTTTTAATGTCGCCAGAGCATTTTCGTATAATGAATTGTCGACATTATTGAGCATTTTCGTACAATGAATTAACAACTCTCAACGACCTGCTGAGGCCCGGAATCTATGGGTATGCCGATGACAGCACAGTTGTAGAGAGATACCTGCCGTGTGCTCGGGCTAGTAAGGAACGAATTCGGTCCGAAAGAGAAGCCTTGGTTGAGCGTACGAATTTCGCACTTCAGGCAGTCTCCGAATGGGACGAAGCCAAACTTGTGGCTTTCAACGTCGCCAAAACACAAGTGTGTCTGTTCACCGCCAAAATGTGCCCGCTCACCTGGCTGTATCCTTGGAGCGCACGGACCGCCTTCAGCTTTTGGGAGTTAAAATATCCTCAAACTTAAACTTTGGGCGATTCATTGAGTCTAAAGTCAAGATGATGGTGATGATGGTGATCCAGATTTGGTTAAGTCCAATCTCCAAAGCCTGGAGCACAGGCGTAAGGTAGCCAGCCTTTCGGTGTTCTATAGGATACATTGTGAAGAGTGTACGCGGGAACTACATGACTTAATTCCGCCATCACCATTCCATCATCGGACGACCCGTTGTACGGCGAGTATCCACCTTTACGTTGTTGACACCGCTACGATCCGGACGAATCATCTCGCGTCGTCTTTTATACCGCGTACATCGAAGGACTGGAAAAATTTGCCTGCGGCAGTCTTCCCGTCTGATTACAATTTAAGCGTCTTCAAGGCTAGAGTGAAAAGGCTCATAATAAACTAGTGCGCTTTATCATCAACGATTGCATCACTGCTTACCATCATGCGGGATCGCGGTCAAGCACTAGTTTATAACATAAAAAAATAGTTATACCATCGTTGTGTTTAAAATCAAGAGAAACAAGACAACTTTCAACGTCTATATTGGGTTGTAAAGTCACCTAACTTTAAAACAGCACTCACAATTGAAATATATACAAGGTGTAAAGTAAAGGGTATATACACACCTAGGGCACAGCTACTTTAGATGATATAAAACATAGTAACGGAGTAGCCTACCGCAGACGGTGTTCTTTCTCATAACTTCCGAACATGTAAAGATAGGATTTAAAATTCCTTCCAATATCGTTTGATATCATCCAAAAATGCCCAGCCCTTTTATGTATATACCGTTACACGTCGTACAGGAAAACGTAAAACACAAACCACGGCACAAAACCGACGCCCATAAAGCGGCAACCAAATGAATCTAAAGGCCACAATCCATTTTACCAGCGACCAAACAGCATGAATCCCTGAACACATTTCGTTTTAATCAACCCTTTGCAATAATTAAAACTCTCTCGTAATTAAAACATAAAAGACCATGAAATTGTAAATAAATGTATTTTTGTTTCGAATCATTTAACTTGGAGTGCTGTGCTATAAAATAAAAAGACAGTGTCCGTGTGGGATTTAATTAAATAGTTTAATTACATTTTAGAGTGGCCACCTAGTGCAGGGTCGTATCTCGACTGGGAGCTGCCCAAGATGTTAGATGTAGCGTACCTAATATTGACGCCCTTGTTCAGAAACTAAACCTAACTTAAATTCAGTGAAAGAAATCAAAAGAAAGAAAAATTGTTTATTCCGCACAAACAAAACGCACATTACAAATAAAAAATAATAATGCGTCTCTCTCTTTCTATTTCTTTAAGAAAGGGACAAAAGATAAATATTAGTGTAGTCCTGTCAAATTAGTTTAAGACAACATGTTTTTACATGGCATGAAACACGTAATATCACGGTTAGACTGTCTTCGGAATATTTTAATTTGACAGGACTAAAGTGTCTTCTATGCACTAAACCTAAATTTAATTTAGTTTGTGAAGAAGGAAATTCGCGCCACGATCTAGTTTAGGGCTCACTAGCAAATAGGTACCATAAGTATTGTAACCAAGCTGTAGGTAATATTTTTAGCACTCACTTGACCTGTGAACCTGCTTACTGTATTACATGGACAGTAAAATATTTTCGATCTCTAGCCATATTCGCCAGCTCGCATCGCTTTGCACAAACTAACCCTTTAGACATCTCACGCTATTGTTGCCGCTAGATGGCGTTGTAAGTAATTAATGAAAAAATTATTCCTTCCTCACGATTACACGGTTCCAGCACTACAGATCTAATTTAAAAGCAAGTTTTGTCCTTACGGGATGCTAATTAACTCATGTTAATTGCACTTTGATAATTTAACAGTCGTGTCTGGTAAATTATTCTCTGTAATTCCAGACCGCTGGGAGTTTTCGTAATTGAATTGAAGAAACAACTGTTTTTCGCGGTGTTGTTCATTCATTGGAAGGGTGGGGAAACGTGTCAAGAAATAAGAAAAGGAACTTCTGATCTTTACACTTTTAGCTTTAGTAACGCCAGAACAGACAAACATCTAATAAAACATTCAACCTTTTACACTCAACCGATGATACGTTAATGCATGGAGCGAATAAATCGACGCGACCCAAGTTACGTCCTCAAGTCCGACGCATCTCCCGTCGTGTCGACGATGTGCGACCACCCTTATGATTTTATATTTAGGTACCAGCAAACGTCATCACAAAATAATCAAAAACGTAGTGACTGAAATTTCACCGGTTCTTAGTTATATAGTTAACCTTTGTATAGACAACGGTAAATTCCCTGATGACTTAAAACTATCTGTTATAAAACCTCTCCATAAAAAGGATGATCCACAACATATGAAAAATTATAGGCCTATTGCACTCATACCAGTATTTTCCAAAATCATCGAAAAAGTTATTTATAACAGTCTTTACTCATTCTTAGAGAAAAACAATATCTTAACTAAAGAACAGTACGGCTTTAGAAAGCATAAAAGTATTAATATGGCTATATATGATTTAGTAAATGAAATTATTTCGAATATGGACAAAAAAGTTCCAGTTACAGCATTATTCATGGACATGACGAAAGCATTCGATTTAGTAGATCACAGAATCCTTCTTATAAAATTAAGCAACCTTGGAATAAGGGGCAAAGTCCTAGAGTTAATTAAGTCGTACTTAGTTAGGAGAAAACAAATAACTAAAATAGTAAAAATATGTAGTAGAACAAACACAGAACACACCTACCTATCAAAAGAAAGATACATAAATTACGGCGTACCACAGGGGAGTGTTCTTGGTCCATTGCTATTCTTATGTTACATAAACGATATTCCAAAAACCATAGAACACCCCATGACCCTATTTGCCGATGATTGTACTACAATATTTATAGGAAAAAACTTAGAAAAATATGAAAATGAAATAAATAAAAGTTTAGGCTTAATTATTCAATGGCTAACTGATAACAACCTAAAAATTAATTTTGGAAAAACTCACATTATTAATTTTAACCAACGGTCAAACTCTATTGTTACGAATATTAAATTTGAAGATAATAAGATTGCTAAAGTTGACAACACAAAATTTCTAGGGATTTGGTTAGATCAGCAGATGACGTGGAAAACACATATTGATCATATAATAAAAAAACTTAATCAATATTGCTATGCTTTACACAATTTGAACAAGGTCGCCAATCGCAGCACTGTTCTTACCGCATATCACGCATACGTCTCCGCCACATTGCGATACGGCATAATATTTTGGGGTAATTCGACGGACAGGGAATTGGCCTTTAAGGCCCAAAAAAAGTGTCTTCGTGCAGTATGCATGATTAAAAACACTGACAGTTGCAAACCTTTTTTTATTAATTTAAAATTATTAACACTTCCGTCTTTATACATTTTTGAAGTAGTCATGTTTATCAAAAATAACCAAAACCAATTTCAAACCCTATCCACAAAACGCCACCCAGGTGCTCTTAAATCAAAAATCCATCAAACCGCCCTATTTTCAAAAAGTTTCCTAGGAATGGCTCCAAAAATATTTAATAAATTACCTAAGTCTGTAAAAGCTTCAAAAGACTTAAACACTTTCAAAAAAACACTTCATAGGTTTTTAATACAGAAAGCATATTATACAATAAACGAATACTCGGATGAAATAACATTTTTATCATGAGAGTATGCGTATCTAGTAAAATTTGCTATCAAATATTTTTGATAGTAGTTCCACAGACGCTCACGTTACTGTCGGCGTCTAAATGGCGAAAATCTAATGTCTTTATTTTGTCATCGATAGTATGAAGTCGAGCGTACTTGTTCTAAAGATCAGTGAGGTCAATCCACAATTTTTTCCATCTGGTGAAACACTCGTAACACAACCAAGGAGTTTTTTTGCTTCTAGAAATAAACATTATGGTCTAATTTTAAAACTCAAAATTCACACTCGAAATGTCATTTTTACGAAAAAGCTGCTGCAATCAGCAAAGAAAAACATTTAAAAAAATCTAAATTTATCCTTTTATACAAAAATTGTAAGTATTTGTAACGTTTCCTATAGCCTTAGGCCCGTCGCCCACTGGCAGCACGGCACGGCAAGGGATTTTTATGCAACGAATAGAAAATATAATTAAAAAGAATGACAATAAAATTGACATTTCATCGGCAACGATGCCGCGGCGCCCTTGGCATCATCATTGATATTTCAATTTTACTGTCGTACTTTTAAGTTACTAGGTCGTAGGTGGACCAACGACCTAGTGACGGTCGCTGGAAGCCGATGGATGCGGGCAGCGCAAAACCGGTCGTTGTGGAAAGCCTTGGGGAGGCCTTTGTCCAGCAGTGGACGTCTATAGGCTGAGAAGAAGAAGACTTAAGTTATATTTCTATTCGTCGCTTAAAAATCCCTTGCCGTGCCGTGCCGTGCCGCCAGTGGGCCTTAGCCTGTGTGTGTTCCAGCAGTAAGAACATTGGGCTGATAATGGGACCAAGAGAGGTTATTGATAGCATTCTCTGTAGACTGATCTTCTAGGATCTCTTGCTGATTACCTGAAGAAGGCAGACGATGTCACCTGAATATGGGAGACATTACATATACCTGTAGCTTGCTGTATTCTCATCATCCATACAAAACTGTCTTAATGGCATATCACTTGAATCTT
The DNA here is from genome assembly GCA_007844875.1 of Busseola fusca. Classification (NCBI taxonomy): domain Eukaryota; kingdom Metazoa; phylum Arthropoda; class Insecta; order Lepidoptera; family Noctuidae; genus Busseola; species Busseola fusca. The sequence goes on along the minus strand of VKGM01002166.1, from coordinate 2,534 downwards.
GTGAGAGGCTAATGTAAAGCAAGGGAGCTGCTCTAGGTGCTCATGTATTTTACCCTGATTGAAGGACAAGGTATTTTTTTTTCAGATAAAATTTCGCGATGCCTGTCCGTAATTGCTGCGTAGGTTGCCAGGGCCCTATGTCAGGGCCGTGCTGTGGGGGCGCATGTGGCCGTCGCATGGACTGCGGCTCGGGGCCTTGCTGCGTCCATGCATGCGGTGTCTGCTGCTCTCCGTGCTCTGGCGGGATTGGCTGTTTACACGGGTGAGAATACACATACAATCAATGTCAAGGACCGGTTGGATAGCTTGAAATTAAGAAAAATAAGTCATTGTCAGACATTTCAACATTACGAAATGGATAATAATAATCTGCAGGGTAGGTAATTGCGTAACACACTATCAGTACCAATGGGATTAATTTTGACAGTTCAACTGTATTCATTGCGTTAATTACGTTAATGAGCAGATACATTTTTAGAATATATGGAGCAACGGATTAACAATATGCTTCAAAATTATTTAAATTGAGAGTAATAATGTGTGAACCCTTTTGCTTAACAAAAGGGTGCAGGTTTGATATTTATCACATTACTAGGACTTCGTCCTGTCAATATTTTTTTCTCTCCCGTAAGAACCATCCTCGTATTTCAAGGAATATTCTAAAAAAAAGAATTAGCGAAATCGGTTCAGGCGTTCTCGAGATTTCCCTATACTCAAAAAAATGTAATGTGGTCGCCCTCATCACCACAGTAGTGACACAGCAGTCTCAATTGAAATTCACATTCTTTATTCTAGTGCCCGGCCTGGCATGGCAGGCTCATACTTCAGCTGCGGTCACGGTTGCATCGGCGGCTGCACTAGCGGCCTGTGTGCGTCATGCTGCGGCCCCTGCTGCGGCTGATCCGGCCCTGAAACTATTGTGAACTTTGGTGCCTTACGTCTGGCTTAGTAAATTGTTGCGTTTATTTGGTGGTTTATTTAGTAATCTAGCTAACATCTTTACTATCATAACATCACGCCTCCATTTAAGTTACAGAAAATGTAGTTTTATTTCCTTCAAAATACTATAACCTCCGTTATGGTTCTTGTGACCATTTTGTCCTGCTACCCATAGTTTCGGATTTAGCCTGCACTTTGTACTGTTTTTAGGAAGACGGTTGTTTTTTTTTTTTGTAAAAAGGTTTTTCTACTCTACTTACTTTCTAATATCTGGAAGCCGACCCCCAATATAGCTGGGAAAAGGCAGACGATGATGATGATCACATTATAATATCTGGACACTTTTCAATTAATCAAGATGGAGGAAGAGTTCTAGTTGACTTTAAAATAATCACCAATCCACCTTCACAAAAAATATATAATAGACAGCACCAGAATTGCGCCTCATTCTTTCATTCAATCAAAATCCGAAGAAAAATAAAAAAACATTCCTAAGCCATTGCTTCATAGGATTAGAAAAATCGTCTGTTCTGCACTAACGTAAATGGCGAGTGATCATTTATCTATAACATTTTGACGTGATAACGTTTTATAAACCGATAAACGCCGGCTGCACTCACGAAAAAGCATGACTCATTGTTGTCGCGTTCCGCCTGAGTCGAGCGTGCAAGCGAGAGCGCTGAGAAGAGAGAATAGAGAGGCACGATCGGCTTACGCGTTTTCATCTACGTTTCCTTATGACATTATCACGTAAAACTATCGCCCGTAAACCAAATTTACAGACAACCAATTTTTTTTCTACATTGCGTTCATTGTGAAATGTCGGGCCTCCAGGTACCCTGCCTTTGCCAGATAAAACATTACACCAATACGCTCGTTGGTTTTAAAATCAGTCTGTAACAAAATATCTAGCGTCGTGTTAAGTGTGGTTCGAATATCAGTAATCAGTCTATACTCGCCTGTACGGATAAATGAGGCTTTAATATCAAGGTTTAACTCAACGAATTTAATTCGGCGTCGTCGTGCGGGTGGTTTGCTACGTACAAAGAAAGCTATACGCACCACGTATGTCCGAGAATCTCCGCCCTTTTTTTTGGTTTCGCGGTAGAAATCTTCATGGACTTCCTCTATCGTGGGTGTGACAGAGGGGTATGACTCTTACCGGCTAAAACCATCGCGGTGTTCACCTCTACATTTGGTGGGGGGTAAGGAACTAACTAATCTAGAGAATCTCCGCCCTAGGCCTAGTTGGTTAAACGGATTATAGGCTTAAGGTAGATTCTCGGACATGAGTTTCCGCGTGGGTGGATAAATGGAATAACCGATACTAAGGACTAGTTTGTTTCGTGTGCACTTGACGTCAAAACAAAAAAGCGTTGTTTCAAATTACAATTATAATAGTATTAGGTTTACTTTTACACACCTATACTTTTTCCCGAGATAGGTATTTATTTGTACAAAGGTTTGCATCACAAGGGTTTTTTAGAAAGTTTGGGAATTTTCCCGGAAAAATACAAGCTTTTTTTTCCGCTTTCCGGGAAAACGAAGGTGACGCAATTTTTTTAAATAATTGTCTATTTTAGAAAGGGAAAGGC
>VKGM01002156.1:4549-16648 GCA_007844875.1 Busseola fusca | reverse complement strand
ATCGCTTGGCGGCATGGCTTTGTCTGGTGGGTGGTAACATCTAAGCCGGCAGCCGATGTTGTGGCCTACCACCGTTATTACTGCTCGTTTAGCACTACCCAGGGGACACGTGTAGGGTGGTCATAATAAAATAAGTAGATCCTACGGACGCAAGCAGTTCATGCCCCTAAAGATTCAAAGTGTGTTACACAATTAGGGTGTCGTGCGTTGTCCTCAAACTATTATTACACAAGCATACTCACCTAACCCTTACCAAACACAGCCGAAAAGATCTGGCACATCTGCATCATAATCACAGCCGTCTCCACGGTATCTTGGGCACGGTTACATCATAATCGGACACCTACGGCTCGGAAGCGGGCCATCCATATTCATTGCCCAGTTTGGATAACCGGTAGGCAATGTAATTGCCCTTTGTATGGTTGAATGGGTTGCATGGCTCGCATGAAGTTGTATGACTGTTGTTAGATGTGGAAATTTTGTCAATGGTTTCTTTACAAAGAATAGTACGTAACTATGGTCGGTCTCTCTAAACGGTTATTTTTTTTTAAGAATAGAGTTTTTATTGATAGTTGAAGGGTTTATAGAGCTTACTTTTACCAAAAAACAAGATACCTACCTAGAAGGTTCTATTACTTAGTTCATACATACAATCTGTAGTAAAATTATGTGATCTAGGCAGAACTAGGTACACTATAATTATTTTGAACAAATAATAACATAAAATACATGCTCACACCACCTGGCTGATAATGTCCACCGTCCTTTAATAATATCAAAGTATAAGTACACCATGCAAACCTAACCTAGATTAAGTCATTATAACCCTAAGATCTAGCGGGCTGCCTACCAGTGAACGGGGGCTAATCCGTGACATAAGAAACTGCTTTATCCTCTTGGTAAATAATCTACTATTAATTAAAATAGACAACAAACAATTACCTAGGGTAAGCGGTGCAATGACAAAAGTTAACTAAAATAGTAACAGCTACAAGCTAGGTACTCTAGCGGAATAAAACTAAGTTACATTTGTTTCAGTTATAAACACTTATAAAAATAACATTATGAGTAAACTCGCTAGTTATTCTACACTTAATCCATCTTTACGCGAAGCGGTTAGAATTACATCTTTATTTGGAACGCGGGTCGGTGAACCGACTCAAATAGTCTTACAAGGCCATCGGTATTGTCCTCCTGGCAACCGATTGGTTGCCTCTGTTAATTCTCTAATTCATGGACACACCATGTAAATAATCTGTGCACGTTTGTAGTTTGAAAACAACATACAAAAAATTGGCAGGCTGTCGAAAATGGTTGACGAAAAGTTTAGTTGAATCTAAGTAAACCGTGAAGAAATAAAGTATAAATCTCCAGCATTCTAGCCTGCTAGTAAATACTTAATCATAGAAGTACTAAGATAAGCATAAAAAGCATTAATTACTAACTAAACTTTAGAAACAATATTATTGGCGGCTTTGTTGAGTCTTCCTAAACAAATAACGTAGCGAATGATAAAATTTGTCAACAAAAAGTAATTACGTACAGTATTTCTAAATTTTTTCGGTTAACAGATCCGTTTCTATTTTACAGCGCGTACGGCTTGACGAATTTCGATAATCAACGCGCCGTTTATCCAAAAAGCATCTTAAACATTTCAAGATTTTCTTGGAACGTCTTATTTTTGTTCCCATTAAGTCCAGTTAACGGGCAGTTTTAGCACACATAAATAAGAACTTTAAAAGCTTTTCATGTCGTTTGCCATCGAAAAGTGCTCCAGCTGAATCTTTGAACTACAGCTTAGTTCAAAAGTAAAGTAACATTCACAAACATAAATCAATTTTATCAGCTTTTTTAACTAAAACCATTTAAAATTATACGTTATAAAGATGCGTTCCCTTAATTGAATGTAGGAGCGCCTATTTCAAATAAAGAACGCTCCCAATTGCTTCATCCAACATGGTGCCTACCACAGATTAAATAGACAATCATACTATTCAAATAAATTCCCACTGCAGCTAGTCATTTAACACCGTAATCGCGATAATAATACGAAAGTGTATCTGAGGTAATGTTGAGTCGGACCGAGCCGAGCCGAGCGTAAAATGAGGCCCGATTGGACCCCGACAGAGAGCCCGGTGAACCATGGCCTTATGGCCCGAGATGACTTCATTGTTTCAATACAGGGCTGGCTCTTCATGGAAAAGATGGGTTTGTTATGTGGGTTCTGATTATTATATGGTAGTGAAAGTCGGGAATATAATAACTGTTAAAGAAACAACTGGTAAAGTCCCAATAGTAACCGCAAATCTGAACGAAATGGAAGTATTGATTGATTATGTGAATCGGATAATGACTGGAACCCTATTCGATGTTCAGCTGAAATTGTGAAAGAAATAAACCAAACTCATATTTACATACCTAAGCAAAACAATCCATTTTACATGTATGTGGACTGGCATTACCTGTAAACAAAATAAAAAGTTAAATTAATTATACAATGCATTTTAAAAAACAAGCAGTCACCAAAAATAACAGTTTCACGCAATTATTGAAATAAATTATAAAACTACACTATGGTATCACAGTACAACAGAACGCAACATTTTTTTTAAATTTCTTACATAATTATTCGAAAAAGGAACCTGCAATGCAGGCCGCACATAAACTGCATAAAACATACCATAAGGTGTTAAATTTACCACCGTTTTCTCTCTAATATAAGAGATGACCGAAGCCCTGGCGGCTTGCCAGATGCTAGAGTATTTCAGGCCATCCCTTTAAAGTGTTTTATTAATTTGCCTTAAGGTTATTCTAAGCTGAGACCGTACTACGAGAATGCCAGCACTAAAGACTGAGACACTAATGAAAACAAACGACTTACTTCATCTACACTGCTGAACTATTATGACGGAGGGTGTTCATCATCAATTGAAAAGCAGCGATGTATTTAAAAATATGTCTAAGATCGTTAACGAGGCAGTACTTTCTATAGTTAGCTTAGATGACGTGTAGTTAACCGCGTCGTCAGTCATCGAATATAGCGCGTTGTAAATAAACTTCTAAAGGAATTTCACTACAAGTTATGACGGTATAGCAATAAAAATAAGTGAGGCGTGGAAACAATTGACTGAAAATTAACAGTCAATAAATAGACAAGTGAACATCTTCTATTTTAGTAGCCCAAGCTCATAATAGGGGAGGGAATAATGTTATAGCACTCATTGCCGATGGATGCGGGCAGCACAGGACCGGTTGTTGTGAAAAGCCTTGGAGGAGGCCTTTCTACAGCAGTGGACCTCTATAGGATGAGAAGAAGAAGAAGACTCATAGCCGAAGAAGGAATTTATTCGTTCAAAATCGGTGTGTCTTTAGTCCATACACTTGCATTTCTGAGGACCTAAAACGCCACTAATGCCGCGATTTGCATGTCCACATACTAGGACAACTCATTTAAAAATTTTCCATCGAAGAAGAAGACCAGTTCAAAGTCAAGATACTGGCACCAAATCCCTTGGTAACAAAAATTGGTACTCTTAAAGAGGTATTACAATGCCCTGGTGTTCAGAAAAAGTTAAAGAAAGTTCAAAAGTTATGTATCAAAAGAGATCAACATAAAAGTAAAAGTTGAAGCAATTCTGATATAAGATCAGCGATTACGACTAGTTAACACCCGCAAAGATCGTGATATGTCTGCCGATACTCCTGGGAACTGCTCTAATTACGCCTCAATGAATAGCTGATTAGGGTTGGGCTTCGAAGGTAGCGGAACAAAGACTAAGTAGCGCCACGGGACTCATAAATTACATTACTTAGAGAAGGCAAAGTTGAGAGTGACGCGCCAATACAAAGGAGGATGTATGCATATGACTAAAGAAGTTAAAACACGACTGGACCAGAGGTTACGCGATTCAGCGACGTACTGCAGCCGATTATACCTGATTCAGCGTCACCGACCCGAAAACGAGGTTCAGAAGATCTACTCGCACGCACGACCGTAGTTTCGTAGAATTTCCTGTTGATTCCTACTCTGCAACACTTACGGAAATATGACTAAATCAGAAGGGCAATTCTCGTAATATCAAGAACGTTTACAATCTTTTTTGATCTCAGTCTCAATTTGTCAAAAAACCCTCGAATTTCCCTACATTTTGACATTTTTTGACGTTTATTTGTCGCCGAGATTAAGTTGCGAGAATTAGCCTTCAGGGTTTGAATTAAGAATGCATGACAACACGTTTTAACTATTGTCTCACAATATATAATTGCCAGTTTGAAAAATTTAATTTGACATTTTGTTTTGACGGATTTACTTGTAGACGGGTCCGTATCTTCGTTGAAGGACGTAGAGAGGTCCTAGTTTCGTTCCCTGTACAGAAAAACTCGCAAAGTGCGAACAACAACAGGGGTCTTACCATTAGCTCACACAACTATAGGTCGCGCGGAACTTGTTGGCCGCGCCTTAGGTGGCGACAGGGGTGAGGGGGCGGGTTGCATACTGCTCGCAACGCACATGAGATTAGACAGTGATGACTAATCTCGAGATATCGTGGACAGTAATTGTTCAATTATTGAAAAGACTAAATAAAAAACAATTAAACTTTTAAAGTTTATACTGTACCTATCTAATTATATTGTAATTAATAGTAAAATAAACCAAAAACAAATTAAGTATATGAAATTATTCTGACATATTTTAATGATATATGAAATTATTTAATGAGTATATATATACTTATACTTATATGGAATTACTCTGACATATCCTCTGAATCAATTGATTCTGAACTCTCTGAACTTGATTCAGAATTATCTTGTAAGTTTATAATGATTTCGTCTATCATAGTATCAAATCTCATATCATGATTCCAGTATTCTTGTTCGTTTTTTTGTACGTGGTCATCGCATTTTTGCCATTGTTCGGCAGAGAATTCGGAAAATAGCCTTGCTAGTATTGTAATTTTCTCGTCCAATGTAGCATTAATGTGATCTCTGGCCAGGCAATTTTTAATATTTGCCCACACAAGCTCGATCGGGTTGAGGTCTGGATGGTATGGAGGTAGTCTTAGAACAGTATGACCTGCAGCTTTCAGAAGTTCATCAATCGTGTATATTTTTTCTGATTGGGTCGTATTAATCAACCTCAAGAGTTCGGCTTTGATCATCGTGGGAGAAAATGGCACGTTATGATTTTGCAACCAGTTCTGCATATTAATTTTCAAACTGGACATAGTCGGTTTCTTCTCAATTTGCACACAATGATAGGCAGCATTATCCATAACTATGACTGAGTTAGGTGGAAGTTTAGGTATTAATTTTCGATCAACCCAGTTGTAAAAATTTGTAGAGTTCATATCTCCATGATAATCCCCCGTTTTTGAATCTGATTTAAAAATTAGCAAAGCATCGTCAACTAACCCGTTCCGGCTACCAGCGTGAACTATTATTAAACGCCTTCCTTTGCCTATAGCTGTATAAATTCCAGGCTCCGACGAAGATTGCCAACATTTTTGGACATTGTGATTTTGGTTAACGTAAGTTTCGTCCAAAAAGAATATATTTCGTTTGTCTTCTCTGAATTTTCTTATGGCCCTCAAATATTTCACCCGCCATTCAACAATGTTTGGTCTCTCTATTAAAAGGGATCTCTTCGATTTACATTTTTTAAATGAATATCTCAGTTTGTGCAAAAGTTCTCTTAAAAAAGTTAATCCACAATCTAAAATATTATCCTCTTTTAACACGGCATTTAGTTTTCGTAGACTTTGAATTTTTTTCTCTACCGTATAAAACTGATTTATTTTTCTTCTTATCACTCCTAAATCAAAATCATCAACTTGTATTTTCTTTTTTATTTCTTTTGGTCTCCGCGGAGAACTAAATTTTGCTTCCCCTGTATTTTGCAAGGAAGTTTTACTTTCAGCAATTACTCTCCTTACACTTCGTTCTGATATCCCTGTTGCTTCTGCTACTAATTTATGTATATTCGCATCAGTTTTATGTTCGAAACTATTGACATCGACTTTCCGTTTTTTAAAAAACGTATGCACTTTAAATATTATTTCCTTAGATTTTCTTTTTATCGGCGGACTCATCTCGCTATTGCAATCTCATGTGCGTTTTGTCGAAACTAGCCGGAACTATCAACTCGTGTTGCCGTCGCGAAGTACGGCGCCTCACTGAGTAATGACAGCAAGCGCCCCCGCCTCTCCGTCCCACCGCTCACATACCTAAGGGCGTGGACCCATGTCTACGGTGCGGTGCCCTTTGCCGTGCAACGGTACGGCACCGCCGCCGGCGGATGGCGCGACACCGTGCCGCACCACGGCGTCGTGTACGACACGTACACGCTCAGCACGTATACCAAAATTAGTTTTGGCTTGTCATCAGAAAATCAATAAAAAAAAACGTTTTTTTACAAAATTTTAATATAAATCAGTAATAATGTAATCTTTTTCGTATTTATTATGATTTAAGAAAAATCGTATTCGGATTCCAGTGTATCTGTGGATTAGACATGATGTCTTCCAAAGGTGAGACTGGTGATGTTTCGCGACGATTTATACTAATTGGGTTGGATGAATTACAAGCTGTTTGATAGTTAGTTTCATAAGACATTGTAGCTTGTGGTTGTTGGGCAGTTTGGTTATAGTTAGCGTCGTAAGATGTTGCTGTCTGGTACCCGCTATATGACTGGAATGGTGATTGATGGAAATCTGTTAAAATCTTTAAAACCCCACTTTGAAATAGCAAGGTCTGGTGGTCATTTAACTTGTTGAGAGACGGTAAAATGGCTTTAAAAAATGACAGATGTTGATTTTCAGAAGCAGCTAAAGTTTCGACAATTTGCTTCTCAAATTCATCGCAACTTGGTTTTCGTTTTAGCGTAGTTTTTCTGTAGGGTTGATATCTTGACCTTATGTTCGGAGTTTAAGATTCTTCTTCTATCCTATCTTCAGTTAAGTTTGGTGCATTTTTTTTTGCAAAAACATGAGTTGTCTATACAAATGATATTCTTTTATACGTTTAGCACCAGCTCCAGATTTCTTTGAAAGTTCTACCTTCTATTGTTATTATATTTGAAAAAATTATCCTTAATGTTAGTCCATTTTCTAATGACGTCATTACCTGTAACAATCGTTATAAAAATAGAACTGATAAAAAAAATGTTTTTATAATGGTCCTGTAAAATTTTATGAAATGTTTCTTTTGCAGATGTTTGGCAACAGGGAATTCATTCAGAGATTATCGTGGAAAATCTACAATTGGAAAAATTGTACGAGATGTTTGTCGTGCTATATGGGACATTCTTTTAAGTGAAAGTATACCGAAAATATCCGAAGAGCGAATTGAAAAAATAGCTAAGGATTTTGACGTAAAAACAAATTTCCCAAATTGCATGGGGGCATTGGACGGGAAACACATCCGAATATGTAGTCCTGCCCACAGTGGGTCCCTTTTTTTAACTATAAAAGTTTTAACTCTATAGTCTTGCTGGCACTGGTGGATTCTAACCATAGATTTGTATATGTTGATATAGGATCGTATGGAAAGGAATGTGATTCCACCATTTTCCACAATTCAAAACTATACGAATTGTTATTGCAAAATCGACTTCCCATATCAGCGCCAAAGCCTTTACCGGGGCTCCAAAATTTAGTTCCCTATGTTTTTATCGCTGATGAAGGCCTACCGTTACTTAACAATCTAATACGTCCATACCCAGGGAAGCATCTGAGAGAAGAACAAAGGGTTTTCAACTATCGTTTGAGTCGAGCAAGAAGATATGTCGAGTGTGCTTTTGGTATTTTCGCAAATAAATGGCGTGTATTTCATCGGCCCTTAAATGTTCAATCTAATTTTGCGACCGACATTATCAAAGCATGTTGTGTTTTACACAATTTTGTTGTAAGTCGAGACGACTGTCTTTTGAACCTTCCACAAACAGCAGATGACGTTTCTTTAACAAATCCTGTCAATATAAGGGACGAATTTTGTAAATACTTTAATAGTGATGTCGGTACGCTTAGTTGGCAACTGAGCAAAATATAACTAAAGTTGGGTCACGGATCGAACCCACGGAATGTATTGAGTGTGTGTAAATGGCAAGTTCATAATAATACTAAGCATTAATGCATTTATTTCACTTTTATGTTTATTGTATTCACTTTATTAAGTTAAAAAGATAAATAAATAGGTAGGTATATACTCACCGAGTTTCGTTTTTTCTTTATTGTCCATGCTGTCGAATGATGGAAAAATATTTATCCACCCTTCTGTTTTTAAATTTTTATTCTTATAATCCTCCTTTGACTTGTCCCAGAAAACAGGACGTGCTTCCACTAGTGAAATCAAAAAGTCTAAATCTAAATCGTCCGCCATTTTATGCAAAAAATTACCACGTGCGCACTATGCAACTGACAACACAATAGTGAGCACGTCGGTACACGCAGTGTTGCCGTTCGACAAAAATAAAATGCGCTAGACCCTTATCAAAATTGCATTAAATCTTGTAAAAATCCAACTTCTCGAAAACGCTAGATTACGCTAAACAATTTACTATAGTGAATTTAATTATTTATTAATGAAGGTAGGTATAATAAAAAAGAAATGTGAAATAAAGACATATATTATTATATTATTTAAATATTAAAATCCACTAAATTAAATAGTTCCGCAACATCTGCGTTGTCATCATCAAACCCAGATGCTGATGACGATGATGGGCCTGCAGCAGCTACTGTGCCTTTTTTAGTTTTGTCCACTTTATTGAGGACATTTTCAGGTAGTTCATATGTGTGGCAGTTTTCCTTCAAAGTTTTTAATTGATGACGTATCATTATTATGGAGTTAACAGTTTCAACTGACATCCGTTTGCGTAGCTTACATTTCACAACATTCATGACGCTAAAAATCCTCTTTATTTCAGCGTTCGAATGTGGAAGCGACAACACGGTGATAGCTAAGTCCACTAAATCTTGAAATTCATTTATTCCAGCCGCATTCTTATATTTAGATACTTGAGCCCAAAATCTTACTGTATCATTACCATCATCTTCCCATTTCACAAACTGAATGGCATGCCATTGTATCAAAATTTTGTCAATCTTTTCATTTTTAAATCCCAGTTCTTTGGCAATATCAGTAATTGTATTATCCTTAACATGTTTTAGTGCATTTTCTTTTGACAGTTGAGTCTTTTTTCTAAGGCAGTATAATTGGTAGGTAATCTATTTTGAATTTGCATCGCCAACCGAATCGTGAAGTCGATACAGCTTTTTCTAATGATGGCTAGTCTTTGCGATGTCAAATTAGCTTTTTGAACGTGGTTTTCAAATAAGTAGCCAAGATAGAGAACCGGATTTAGATGGTCGTTGAATTTTATGTTTAAAAAGTCTGTATCAGTTGTAGCAGCATTTGGTATTAAGATCCTGTTGGACACAGATCTCAATAGATTCATCAGTGACATCAGCAATTTGACAGGGTCCGTATTTTCACCTTCAAATATTTTTATTGTTGTTTGGACGTCACTCAATACACTCTTCAAGTATAGCAAATGTAATCGATTAGCTTCATCGGCGTACATGGTACTTAACAAATCTGAAGTATGGCACTGGTCTTTTGTGATTTGGAAATGAAGTTTTAATTCTTCCCACTGCGTTAATATCCGTGAAACAGCTGGTTCTATGGACAGCCAACGGGTGTCACATAGTTTCAAAATTTTCAAGGGCTGTTCTCCACAGTTAATAAGGTTGTAGATTTCTTTACACTCTTGTTGGCGCTTCGTTGAAATTGCGAACCACTTATAAGTCTCTCTAATGGGAAATTCTATATGTTTTGGAATGGTTTGTTCGGAAGCATGGCTCACAGCCAGCTGGAGTGTGTGACAGATACATCGAATCAAAATTANGTTTGGTAGGTTATACTGCGTTCGCAGAATTTCATAGACGCTATTATGCCGCCCTGTCATCACAGAGGCATTATCAGTTCCAATTCCGATTAAGTTTTCAATTGGCAAGTTATTTAAATTTAGACATTTCACTAAACTGGTCACAAGTCCGTTCGCGTCAGCTCTCTCCACTGGCTCTAGAGATAGGAAAGCAGATACAACTCTTTCTAATTTCAAACTAAAATACCTTACTATGATTCCCATAAACTTTGTCACGCTTATATCGGTGGACTCGTCTAGGATAATGCTGTATTTTTGAGAGCCAATATCTTTTAAAAGTACTTCTTTGAAATGTGGGGCCAGTACCTGATTAATTACCTGGGAGCATTTGGTTCTATGCAAACTTAAATCAATGACAGCCTTTGAATCAGCGAAAATATTTTTACATAGGTCTGTTAAATGATCAACCGTTTGTATGGAACTGTGTTCAGCAATGAATAATGCCAGCTTTCCTTCTGCTTTTCGGGATCTACTAAAGTTTTCTTTCGTTCCCACATCAAAACTTATTTTTAGATTTTTTGATACAGCTTCACATTTATTTTTATGTTTCTTGGATGCCGCATGCCTCCGCAAATCAGCGATTTTGGCAAACATTTCTACATGGCACATCGAACAAAAAGCTTTTGTATGTTCAGTACTTACGGGTCTTAGCCAGTTTTTAAATTCTTCCATTTGCTCCCATTCAGGTCTATACTTTTGGCTATAAGCCTTCTTCTTAAGTGGAACCTCCATTTAAAGATTTTGTTTTTTTTTTTACTCGGAACAAAATGACGACGTAACTTCAAACGCGAAATAGTAATTTATTCTAATAAATTAAATGAATGAACATTGAAGCGAGAGAGACGGCTGCATATTATCCTAATGAGTAAGAGAGATGAAACAATCGGTGAGACAAGTCCCGGGAAATACCCGAGCGATAGCAACTCTCATCCATTTATTTCTCTATGGATTTAGGCGACAAAGGGTGCTATTTGTGAAAATTCGCGGCGATATTTCAAAAATAGCACCCCATAGTCTATGACAGGTGAAATTTTCGCCCGTCATAGACAAACGAATATTGAAATTTTTGCCACAAACTTCACTAGATTTTTAGTGCATAACTAATTTTGCGTATTGCGCCAGATTCCACCAGATATTTTTTAGCGCATACTTATCAGAAAAAATGCGCTGAACACCCTAGAATTGCACTAGATCTAGCGGCAAAAGCGCTAAAACGGCAACACTGGGTACACGACGCCGTGGCGCGGCACGGCGCCGCGTCATCTGCCGGCGGCGGTGCCGTACCGTTGCTCGGCAAACGGCGCCGCACCGTAGACATGGGTTCACGCCCTTAGAGGTATGGGCCGTCGCGCCATACTGTTGAAACCAGGTCCGCGTATTGTAGCCTGGAAAATTCTGCAACGCTGGTGTAAAAAACTCCTCGATCATTGCTACATATCGCTCTGAATTAACTGTAATCGTGCGACCTTTGCCGTCTTCAAAAAAATAAGGGCCTATGATGCCACGAGCTGACATAGCGGCCCATACCGTCACTTTAGGGCTGTGTAATGGCTTCTGATGTTTACGTTTTGGATTTTCGAGGCTCCAGTAGCGGCAATTTTGTTTACTTACATGCCCATTAATGTGGAAGTGAGCTTCATCAGAGAATAACACGTTATTGAACGAAGAAAAGCGGCTAAACATTTCATACGCGTAATTTAGTCTCTAGATGGCGTCAGTGTCTTTTAATTCCTGTACCAACTGAATTTTGTAGGGGTGCAGACGTAAATCTTTCTTTAAAATTCGCTGTAACAATGTTCTGGATACGTTAAATATTCTGGAATGCTTACGAGTAGACTGGGTAGGATTTTCACGAACACACTGTAACACTATGTCGATGATTTCTTCCGTCCTTGATGTCCTTGGTTGGCCCGACCGCTTTTTATCTAACGTCGAACCAGTCTCTTCAAACTTTGCAACCCAGTTGTTGATCGTTTGAACAGTTGGAGTGTCATTTAAGTTGTGTAGATTGTGATGTTCTCGAAATTTACGCCGCGCAATGGTTGCCGAAAAATTGTTCCGATAAAACTCGCGCACACAAAAAGCACGGTCCGCACCGGTGAAACGCTCCATGGCGACTGACTTCCCAGAAACCGAACGTACTGTTTTTGCCC
>VKGM01002131.1:0-12746 GCA_007844875.1 Busseola fusca | reverse complement strand
CAGTAATTGTTGTCAAAATGACCTATCCGATGTTGTATTACAACCCCGGCACCCTAATGCATAACACACTAATACTGTCAGTTTTAATCATTTTGAAGTATAGGTACGTATCGCTGATCCATTGCTCCATATCTTAGAAAAATGTGTTTGCTCAACAACGTAAACAACGCAATGAATGTTGTTGGATTGTCTAAATAAAACCCATTGAAAGAAAGCTACTGATAGTTTTTTTTTTGGGTAGGAAATCATCAAATGACCTCACCCGCTCTGGGCGGAGCGGAAGGGCGTGTCAGACTTTTACTGACTAAAACCTACCCATGTTTCTTCACCTGCATATGTGCCCCAGGGACCCCGGTTACTCTCTGGTACGCTCCACGGCCCTGGCGCAGGCACGGCGACGCGCGCGGAACACGACGCGCCGTCGACCCGGGCCTGCCGGGCGATTCTGTAAAAAATCTCGCTGTGAAAAGTCAAGTGACGTGAGCTGTCAATAATGGCAATCCCTTAGCATTAGTTGGAATGACCGCTCTCTCCACGCTCACGTCACATAAGTTTTCACGGTGAGATGGTTACAGAATCGCACTGCTGGTCCTTACCGGGCGGCGAGCTTACGCAATTGGGTGCCGGTCTTTCGCTGAGACATCCCAACTGAGATGAGATAGTGACCCTTGCTTCATCCACTGTCGACTTCTATACCTAAGCCAATTTAATTTCCTATTGCCGAACACTTAGCAGAGTCCTCTTACAATACAGAGATCCTTTACGAATTGCAATTATTTATTATCTGTTGCATGCATTCGTAACGTAGGTATTTGCTTTGCCTAAGCCACTCAAAATTTACAATGATCAATGGTGATGATCATTATGTAATTAGAGCACAGGATATTTTCCACACGGTATCTGCTATCAGGAAAAATTAATGTATCTGCATAACCTACTTTGAACTCATGTTTGCTCACTCGCATCACGCTCAAATGTGCACGTGCTGCGACTGTGAAAATGTACCCATGATCACGACACAGAGAATGTACCCAATGAGAAATCCTTGCGATTCAAAGTTGGTACATGTTGGTAAAACACTCGCCTTTTTAATGGTAATTAGTTGCAACAGAAATATTTATAACCGGCCAGCTTCGTTACCTACTAAACGTTTTAGTAGTCCTGTCTGTTAATAAACAAATGACTCATAAGACGAAATTGTAGACTTTGACTGTAGCGCTTGTGGTCCTGTAGGGTCTTCCCTCAAAGATATGTCAGCACATAGTGACGGGGTCCACAAGGACCGATGCTAGCCAGGGCCGCGGGTTGTTCGAAAGAGATACCGTGGCCCCTGGCGCACAGGCAAGTGAAGGAACACGGGTGGGTTTTAGTCAGTAATAGTCTGACACGCCCTTCCGCTCCGCCCAGAGCGGAGAGAGGTCATTTGATGATTTCTCATGCACAAATAAAAAAAGGGTCTACCCGATAGGACCCCGTGCACAGCTCTTGGGCTTGCTGGCAAGATCTCAATATGTCTCGTAATGAGTTATTCTAAAGCAATCCTCAGTACTAATCTGCATAGCAACCCTGAGTAGGGTTTCGCCTACTTAGCTATTGTTTACATATCTACATAGGCGCTGGCGCACAAACTGCATTACTGGCGAATATATGTGCTATGTATACCTAACTTCACAACAAAGTAGGAGTGCGCAAGTATTCACCCCACGCACTCCTCCTTCGACGTAGGTACCTACGGGTACATCTGCCTACTTCGATTCTTTATTTATTTTATTGTATTTGGGGGCTCACAGCTATCAAATACAAAAGTAGTTCTGATGTAATGGACGACAAGCCGTTAACAAGCCTCCACAGTTAGCAACGGACGGTTAAGTTTTTCGGGGAATATAGGCCAGGAATACCGTACCGTACTGTAATGTATGTACTGTATAAATGTGTTATTTTACAAGCAACAATTTAATAGTTTTTTTTTTTTGATATGATAACGTCTTATAAATCTATGAACGCCGGCTGCACTCATAAAAAAAGCATGACTCATTGTCGCTTTCCACCTGAGCCGAGCGTGCAAGCGAGAGTGCGGAAAAGAGATAAAAGAGAGGCACGATCGGCCCAAGCGTTTTCATCAATGTTTTCTTATGACGTTTCACGTAAAACTTTCGTCCGTACAGGCAAACAATTTTTTATATAGTGTCTTTCTTTTGAGATAACGTATTATGATAAATCTGTCGGGTAAATTGAATATGATTGAGTAACAATATTTTATCTAACGTGGCGGAAATAATTACCACAGGTACGTGTAGTTTGCTAAAAACCTCAAAACACATGATTTCGTCATGTTGTGTCAATCATTCTAGCCAATGATCTTTATGATGTTGTTAGCTAGGTAAATATAAAAGGAAGCGGTTTTAAAACAAGTAAGCAAGTGCAAGTACATACCTACTTTCTAATCTCGATTTTCTAAAATCTGGTTGAATACAGGAAATTGTATTTTTTCTGTAAAATATGAGTGCTGGTTCCTGCATTTACTACCAAATAATTTTGTTTTTTTTTTCGTAAGCTATCTATCTGGATATCGTAGATGATTGATGATTTCAAAATATCTGATTTATAGTTTGCAACATTTCTAACTAGAGAGACTGACGAACTACTGAGACTACGTAAAAACCCAAATGCATTCTTTCGCATATCTGCGCAACTTAGGATAAACCACCGCAAGGTTATGATGATTCAAACTCTTTGGCCACTAGGTTGGACTCGTTACAGCTATAACTCAATGGAGGCATCCAAATATGGCTGTCGTTACAAATGGAATAAGCGGATAAGGATTTAAGTTTCATGGCCATATTTTGGAACTATCTAACTTTCGAAACGATATAAATGATAATTTTAACTAATAAACTGAATGACTCAAATCATTTTAGGAAAAGTTACAATGTAGGTATTTGCTGTCCGGTTTGGCTACACTTTAACATTAACATTGTCGATGTATTATATCATTTTATTTAAATGTGTGTAATAAACCAGTGGTTCTCAAAGTTGATTGCACCGCGACTCACCGAACAAAAACTTCCAAATTCGTGACTCACCTCTTGGTGGCTCATTGAGAAAAAAGGAGCATAACTATCGGAATGAAGGATATACATATATTCCAAGGGCACGACTTCTTTAGATGATATCAAACGATATTGTAAGGGTTTTTAATCCTATCCATACACGTTCGAAAGTAGTGAGAATTTTCAATACTATAAACCGAACTTTTCAAATTAAATTAAACACATCATCTTATTTCCATATTTATTCTGTGACCTTATCGTGATATTGGCAAGTAACGGATTGTTATGAAAAGCACAGAAGATAAATTTTAGATTCGTCCTGTCAAATTAATCAGCGCCTGTCATAAATTGACGTATTTTTAATCACATCTAAATTGTTTATGGAGTATCTTAATATGACAGGACTAAATTTATATCTTCTGTGCTTTTCTTAATGAACTAAAAAGAAAAGGACGCAACCAACTTAAATTTAGTTTAGGTTATAAGGAAATTGTCGCCATTATACATAGTAGTACAAGATACTTATAGGCCTAAAAGATTCTCCTAGTGAAACATAAAAACGCCTTCATGATATCAATGGAATTTTAAGTGCTGGCTAAATCATGGGACAATTTAAAAAAAAAATCATTCATAATTGTAGATATTCCCTCGAGAGGGCTCGTGGCTAAATAATAACAGCCGCACAAATCGATCGATCAGGTTAAGCTATGCTTGTCGCGGTTGGTCTGTGGATGGGTGACCATCTTTACATACCCAGACCCCTTCGTGCTTCGGAAAGCACGTTTAGCCGATGTTTGACAGTCGTTACGGGTCGTCAGAAGCCCGAAAGTCTGACCACCAGTCTTACCAAAGGGTATCGTATTACCCAGTAACTGGGTTGTGGAGGTCAGATAGGCAGTCGCTCCATGTAAAATACTGGTATTCAGCTGCATCCGGTTAGACTGAAAGCCGACCCCAACGTAGTTGGGAAAAGGCTAGGCAGATGATGATGAATTGTAGATATTCCCTATTTGAACATTCTGAAATAGGTCAGGAAACTCATGAAATTAATGTTTTATTTACAGGCATCCCAATAACCCCGACGGAGAAGAGGCCGCACAATAAGATCATAACGAATGGCTCATTACCACGCAGTGTTGCCCTTAACAATCCCAACTTTGTACAGACCAGCGACGGTTATTATAAGTATGTTAACTTTTATTGTATTCAATATTTTTCTTCTACTCTCCTAAATGAATATTATACTCAAAGTTAATTGTCAGAGCATCATAAAACAAAGGACATTATAAAAAGGTACCTCATGGCCAACCTTTGGGTACTACCCAAATTATTTTTTCTTTGGTTTTTTCATGTGCTACGAAAATACGATTATACTTAAACACTAAGTCTAAATAAAACAATAAACACACTTTAAATGAAGTAAAATCCTAATGAAACCGTTCATTTCTGTTCCAGGTTCGAAACTAGTCATAACAAAACCTCCCCAATGAGCCAATCCCTCCCAATCCAAAGGAATCTCTCAAGCTATGAAAACTTCGACACATCCTCCCCCACAGAACTGACCCCCGAAGTCGTCATCCCTCAAAACAACTACGAAAACATTGGCAGGATGGATGAGATCGGCATCCCAGTTTTCCAAGACCCATCACCGAGAATTCACGATTTGTCTAGTCCGATTATGATTAGGAAACTTCACAACCAAAGTGGGGGTGGACCTAACCTGTCCTCCCCTATAGGATCCCCTTATGAAAACGTTTACTATAGAAATAACGTTTATGGAAACCTAAAGCCCAAGTCCCCGAACACACAAAGCCCTAGGACTAGAATAAAAACTACTTTTGCTCATAAAAATCTGACATCACCTCAGTACTTTATATTCCCCACTCCGCCTCCCGTAGATAATTCTAAAATACCAAACTTTGAACAAAAACAAGAAAGTACAGATTCTGAAAGACCAAAATGCGATGGAATTGAAAAACAGCTAAGTCTGGAAGAAGAAATACCAATGATAGATGATGATTTGACAATCGATTTGGAATTCAGATATTCCAAAGTACTGAACGACGATAAAAAGGAAGAGACTCCCGAAAAGAGTCCAGAAATAATATTGACTAAGAACCAGAGCTTCGCTGACATGAAGAACGAGTTAATGGCCGATATTCCTGAACTAGAGGAGTTTGAAAAAGATCTAAAAGAAAATAAAAGAGAGAAAATAATTAAGAATATAACAGAAGATATGAAGAAGATTGATATTGAGGCTGATTCGTTAGACAGTGCGGTTCTAGATGACAATGCTGATGAGTTGAAAACTAAGTATGAAAAGTTGAAAGAAGATCGGAAAAAATTGGTGACGGAGATACATGAAATCAAGTGCAAGATGTCGGAAATCAGGTTGCAGGAAGATGATATTTTGAGAGAGGTAAGTTACGACTTTTATTATTTTTCATTGATGGAGCTTAAATTTAATATATTTGGATTCGTTTAAAATGACCATGTCCTTCGTTTGAATGTCTTGAACTAAGAATTCAAACCAGATGATATAATACTAGCTATTCCCCGCGGTTTCACCTGCATAAGTTTCGATCACGTGTAAAACTATCCTATATGTTAATCCTGCTAATAAACCGTCTGTGCCAAATTTCATCCAAATCTGTTCAGTAGTTTTTGCGTGAAAGAGTAACAAATATACATCCACGTTTTCACATACACGTTTATAATTGTTTTTTTATTGATTCGTAATTCTAGCGGGTATATCAAAGATACGGTATAACTGCGTCACTCTGGTGACATTTACCATTTCGATATCAAAGAGTATAACAATGAACGATAATGGCGATATTCTGATCCAAAATTTTCAACAAACTTATTTAAAACACCGTTCTGTCAATGCCATCTTCTAACAATTGATTTTTTTTTTAATAAGTATGTTTATCGCTAAACGCATTTAGTGATTTGTAGTGCAAGCAGGCCTTAGCTACTATTATTCATTAAAATGCAAACATATATGTCAATACGATATATCATAATATCAATATGTTTTACTTTTTTATTTGTATCAAAAGCAGTCACCGCATCATACTGTTATTTTTTTACAAATGCCATATTTTCTTATTTTACAGTTGGAAATGGAAAAAGCTCTAATCAAAGGTGAATACGACTCAGAAATAGCAATCCTCAACATAGAACAGAAAAAGAAGATGGACTTAGTGGACAACGCCAAGAGGATAGAAGAAGAGATCCGACAGCTGAAGGAGAAGCAAGAGACGAGGATGAATGAGATGAGGGATCGAGTGGAGATCGCTACGTTGAAAGTTGAGAGGTGAGTGCTTTTGAATTGTTATTTGTTGTTTTTTTGCTAAGGTGATTCAGACCGACTTGAAGTTTAGTCGATGATTGAAGAGCTTCTAACCGCATTCAAAAATAAACTTTATTATTAGATGCTTAAAAGTCCAAGAGACGATCAAGGATCCAATTGAGGTCTGAATCGACGTTTGTTCAACTTGGAACTTTGTATAATGATAATACGGTTTATTATTAAATGCTACTAGAAAATCGTTTTGAGCGAACCCTTTGATTGTAGTATACGTTTTACGTATGTTATTATGAAGCAATCTAAGGCTTTAATTAGCCTGAGCTAGTACCTAAATGTGATGGAGGGGTCACTATCGAAAATAGTCGTGTGGCCGTGTTTGTGGTCCCCACAACCATTAATTTTTTACAGGTGTCCCTCAAGGCATATTTCTAAGACATCACCTACTTGCTATCGTTTTTGAATCCCTTCTAATGGCACCTATGAAAAGATTGTGTAAGAGAAATTCCAAAACTCGTAAGATTAATTTTTTTAACCATATGCTTATCTTTCAAATCCAGAATAGAGAAAGACTGGAAAGATCATACAGCCACTCTTGAAGAGCTACAGAATGCACAGGACATTCTGGACAACGAGACCAAGATCTTTGAGGACCTGGAGTTCCAGCATCTTGAGGAGGAGTCGGAATTGTGAGTAGAAAATATTGTAACCAAATGTTACATATTGATGAAACGATTTGGCTAACTTTTTTATGCTTGTACTCTATCCAAATGTGTACAGTTAGAGTACAATATATCACCTACAACTAAATACGGCTCATTTTTCACTATTTCAAAAGCTGATAGGCTATATATCGAACAACCAATACATACCGTATTTGACATATCTCTGGTTAGTGTCAAAGCAATGCATATAATAACACTGGCTGTTCCCCGTGGTTTCACCCACATAATTTCGATCCAATGGGAATATCGAGATTAAAAGTATCATATGTGTAATTCCTGATTATAAACCATCTGTGTGCCAAATTTCATCCAAATTCGTTCAGTAGTTTTGGCGTTAAAGAGTAACAAACATCCATACATTCACACATACATACATACACCCTCATAAACTTTCGTATTTATAATATTAGTAGGAAGTGAGATACATCACAACTGAAATTAGCAGCGTAGTGTACTCTCCAGAGCCAAGACAGACATGCAAGCGTAGCTAACTGATTAAAATAAATTTATATTTTCCCAGGTTATCAAATAGAGAAGACATTCAAAACGATGTTATCTTACTAACAAAGAAGATCGAAGCGCAAAAAACTCGAATCCTAACCCTGAAATCCGAAGCGAACAACAATCTAACATCAGCACTTGACGAAACGAAAATTTTACACGCAGAATACGTAAGGCTACTAAACTTGGTCGAAGAATTAACAGGCAAAGTGCAAACAGTAGAAAAAGAACTTAAACCTATTGTGGCTAAGCTTAATGATATAGAAAGAACTCAGTCTCCAGATAGTGCATTCTATACAGACCAAACTCGGGCAAAATCTGGAGAATTCGGTTACTCCCCACAAAGTTCTGACAGTGACGATATTGACCTAAAAATGTCGACATTCGAAGATCATACGAAACATTTGAAGGATAAGTTTAATTCTATAGATCAAATGTCACAATCTATGACGGTAGAAATAGAACGAAGAGTGATAACTGACACTGTTGATCACGATGAGAGGTTCAGCGAAAGCCCTTCAAAATCATCAACTTCTTCCAAAGAGAAGAAAGGTTTTTGGGAAAGAAACTTTGATTCGTTAAAAAGGAAAAGCAAGAAACCGAAGTCTCCTGAAAAAGTTGATATAATGTCGCAGAGTTTGAACGAAAATCTATTCTATAATGACAACATTGAAGCTGATGTTAGTCTTGACAGATTCAATAGTCTAAGACATTCTAAGAAAAAGGACAAACATCCAGGACCAGTTAAAAGCAATTCTTCTTCAAAAATTCCCACATTCGCAGCTCTAGGTAAAATAATGAAAAAGGACTCCTTCACAAAGAAGCCCAGAGAAAACAGTATTAAAAACGACGAATCGGACAAAGAGAACAATTCTAAAAACCGTTACATCAAAAATACAAAATGTATGAACGCAGATAACAAATACGTTAAAGCCAAATCTCTATCACCGGAGAAGAAAGAAGATGACATACAAGAAGAAACAGACATGGATGACAATGAACAGAAAATTAGAGTCACATTTGAAAATACGCCTCCAAAATCAGAATCAAAAGTACAGCCAGCTAAAATTCTTCATCGCAAAAGCTGTGGAGACGAACCGAGTATAAAAGAGTTTAACAAAATCACCGATACTAACAAAGTGCCTTCTCAAGACGATATTGATAGGATATCTAAAGTTACGACCGATGCACCGATACTTCCGAGCGATACGGATATGAATTCTTTGGGGAAGAGGACACTGGATAGCTTGATGGAGGTGGAGAGGAAGAGGCTTGAAATGTTGGAGGAACAAGGTATGAAGCTTATTTTTTTTTTTTTGTAGCCTACATGGTGTCCCACTGCTGGGCAAAGGCCTCCCCTTTTTTCTTCCAAACCTCCCTGTCTTGTGCTATCTCTGGCCATGTTGGCCCTGCGAACGTTACCAGATCGTCACACCACCTCCGCCGTGGTCTCCCGCGACGGCGATGACCTCCCTCAGGCGTCCAGTGAGTGACGATCTTTGCCCATAAAATAATTAAAATAATAATAATTATAAAATAATTTCAATGTTCTGCAATAGTACTACAACAACCGGGGGTTGTCCTTGGGTGCACTTGCGTAGAACATACAGGGATAATCGTCGGTTGGTGCCTCCTCAACATTTAAAATTGTTTAAGGCCTCTACGAGTTGGCTTTGGCCCCTCGTACGCCTACCAAATTACCAGGATCCTAGGGTACCGAGACATGTAAAAAAAAAAACGAGTATTGCTTATGACCACACGACTGAAGTGAAACTTCTTTCGCTCCATCTGTATGTATATATACATACATATTTCATTTACTAGCTATAAGAGAAAGAGAGAAAGAAAATGTGCGCGCGCACTGCTCTCTCTTGCTCCTACACTGTAATACAGACAATAGGCCTGCAGTGTGCTTAGATATACGGAACGGAAAAGAGAAAGAAAATGTACGCGCGCACTGCTGTCTCTTGCTTATATCTCCCACTCAATTTCCGTTCGCCTCGCCTGATCACACTTTTCCTAACGCTTACGTCACGCGTTCGCCAGCTTACTTCCCAAATCAAGCATGCGTAAAAGTTTCACTTCAAAAAAAGTAATTATAGGTAATAGGTGATACGGGCCGGTGTCCGCAACTCCACGACAATGCGCGTATTTTGCGTACTAAAGTAATTATAAAAATAATATCATCAATGTATTTATGTATTATCGATGTAATCCACAGAAATGAGAGACTTTTCTTAAGTAATGTCGACGTTGTATTGTCGTGAGTATGAATGTGGATGACTTTAAGAGAAGGAAATTGATGAAAACTGTTACCTATGATTACCGTTAGAGACTATACTGTGTGATAGAAAAAGAGGTACTGGTGTCAACCCCATAAAAAATAAAGGCATCGTCTATATTACGACCCTTCCGGCACTATTAGACGATTTACTATACTTTCATTTAGGTACCGGCTACGTAAGGGAAAATGCTTTACAAATCTGTTTTCATCTTCTTTTCGTGCTTCAGATCATGTTTAAATCATGTCTCAAATAAAAGCTATTTACTGTAAATGGATTTATAAGATTTAACTTCAAAATGAGGTGCGAACATTTGCACACCTTTCTTCGATAGAAGTTTCCATCTCTATATAAATATTTAGACCACATTTCCAGACATTACGATTATACACTCTCTTTAGAGGAACATCGTATCAGCTAGCTGTCTCACTGTTGCTGTGAGTGCATTAGCACCACTTGAGTCCACATGTAGCAGTGACCTGTTAATTGAAAGATCAAAATTGTGCATAAACATAACCATACACGATGGAGTTACGTAGTTATTGAGATTTGAACGAGAGAGCTTCTAAAATCATTGCACGATGAAACTGAAATCAAATATAGTTTTGTAAGAGGAAATATTTCACTTTTCTACTCCTATTAGATACTAATTTAGCTTCAAGGGAAGACAACCTTAAATGTGGAAAAATTTAGTTATAAAATACGTCAGAACGAAGTTTTCAGGGTCTTTACTTACTGAATTGTAATTAGGGACTATTGCCAAAACCTACATCTAACCAATTTGAAAAAGAAATCTCGTGCACACGACGACCACAGCTGCGCCCGTAAGCAAAACAAAAGAGGATCCTTTTTAGGTTGACTAGTAATATGCGGTGCAAGCAGGAATAGCCTATACGGTGGCCAAGTGTAGATTTTGGCGATGGTATCCAGTCAGTGTTTAATAATTTAGTTAGAATAATTGCAATGTCAAATATGGCCCTAGTAATACCTGCCACAAAAAAGTAAACCGCAATAATTTCAAGGATTGGATACAGTTGTGTAAACTGCATGCAACCTCTACCGTAATTTTTTACCATCGGCTGCCACGAAACGTTTCACACGTTCAGTATACAAACATTCAATAAAGTTTGTGGAAAAAATAATAAGTCAAAAGTACGCCAGCTCTGTTTATCACGTGCCTCCACCACGTGAAGTGATTCGCCAGCATTATTCACATACTTCTTCCCAGTTTAGAATCATGAAATCTTTATAGCCCACATTAAGATGGAGAAATGAACGCTGAACGTTAAGATGGCGTTAAAGTATTCAAAATGGCGGTTAAGTATTGAAATGGTCTTTGGGATTAGCGATTCTGAAATGTGTAATTTGGTCTTGTTGTGGGAACTATAGTTTGTACCATTGTTTAGAAAATTATTTTAACAGACTGTAAGTTTTCAGCTACATACATGTTAATCTTTATTTAAAATTCAGCAAACAACTTCATAAACTCGCTTTAAATTTCAAACACACGCTTTTCCTTTCATGTTCAATAGCATGAAACAATGTGTGCCAAAACAATCATATTAGTTTGACAGCAGTCGCAGGCGCGCACAGAATGGTTACTTGGTCCAGCGAGAGGCGTGCTAGGTACCAAGTTAGTTCACGAACGAGGTCGTCAACCGCGACCCTCGACGTTCCTTCGTGTCGGACAAATCTGCCCACAACGTCTAAATTAGATTTTATTGCGGGGCGTCTGCTACATGCACCTATACAGAACCAAGTAAGTATGGCCTCTTTTCTGTCATCCTGCTTAACGAACTACGGCTCATAAGTTATTGGTCGTATCCCCAATTGAGTGAGGCGTAAGCTGTAAACAGCTGTTATGAGGAGTAATTGTAACAAGTCTGAACTGAATAATCAATCTGAATAGAAACATGCTGTAGTTTATAAATTGATGATGATTGCAGTTTACAAGTAGCTGCATATAATAGGTTGGGGAAAAAGTCTTTTCGCATATAGTATGTATGAACTTGTAATAAAATCTCTTTGGCTATACCATTTGTATCTGGCTGGTTTTAGTATCATTAAAAAGTTTTAATTTTAAGAACACAATTCCAAGTTCAAATTAGGAAAATGTGTGATTTTCATTTGTTTTCTTGTTGTTAAAATGAGTGAATCTAATGAAGAAATTCGACACATTTTAAAATTTTACTGTAAAAATGCAATACAAACCGCGAAAATAATTTATGTTGCTTATGGCCCAATGCAGTATCTGTGAGAGTAGCGCAAATTTGGTTTAAGCGTTTTCAATCCGGAAAATTTGATATCACAGATGCACGTCGCTCTGGTCGCCCTTTTACGGACAAAATTGATACCATTTTTGAAAAAGTGGAGCAAGATCGGCATATTAGTAGTTACGATGTAGCTGGAGAACTGGGAATTGACCACAAAATGGTTTTGGCGCATTTGAAAAAAGCTGGGTACACAAAAAAGCTCGATATTTGGGTGCCTCATGAGCTCACTGAAAGAAACCTAATGAAGCGTGTACTCATTTGTGATTCTTTATTACGACGTAATGAAACCGAACCATTTTTGAAGAAGCTGATAACTGGTGATGAAAAGTGGATCACGTACGACAAGAACATGCAAAAAAGATCGTGGTCAAAGGCCGGTCAGGCTTCACAGACTGGCGAAACCCGGGTTAACTCGCAACAAGGTGATGCTGTGTGTATGGTAGGATTGGAAGGGCATTATTCATTATGATCTGTTACCGCCAGGCAGAACCATCGATTCTGAACTATATTGCAAACAACTGATGAGATTTAAGCAAAAAGTTGAGAGAAAGCGGCCGGAATTAATCAACAGAAGGTGTGTGGTTTTTCACCATGATAACGCTAGA